>JALPCB010000133.1:0-52103 GCA_026538395.1 Cryptococcus sp. GC_Crypt_3
TTTCACTAATTCTCAAACTGAGCTCTTGCCATGAAAGACAGCATTGAAACCGATGCCACCTTGCTCTACTGTACAACCTTGAACTTGTCAGTCTGCATAGCTGCAGCCAATCAATTGTTTCTTGATGAATTTATAAGCCCGAAAAGAACCATTTTGAGCTGTTTTCACTTTTGCACATCATGTATAGATAATCAGCTGGAGACTGTGGTCAGCAGGACTGACACACTATGATTCTCCTTCTTTCAACTCTCTTGTGCCACTTCTCCTCTGTCAGGAAAACCTTCATGGAATGGAAAAATGAACCAATTCCGTTGCATTTGCGTTTTTCCAGAGAATGCATACATAACCTTGAGACTGCGTCTCAAAGCAAATGATTCTGATTTCTTCAGCAGGATGCTGTCCAGCCAAATGCCTCAATTGCCCTTGTTAGTGGTCCTCTTGTTCTGTCGTTTTGTGGATGCTGCCTTGTTAAAATCCATTTTGGTTCCCCTTAGATCCGCGACTGCGGCGATAACCGACGATACCGAGATTTCGTTTTATCATGCGTTATCTAGTCGAATTTCACTAGGACAGCGATATCTTTCATTATTATCACAATAATCTATATAGCACAACACGCTTATACGCCGAAGCTTGCGCTGTAGCTGAACAAGGAAAGGTCGTCGTCGACCGGTACATTGGGCTGTTCTGCTTTCAATTCTTTGCCCTCGGTTTCGCCTCGTATCGACATAGTCCCGACTGATCTCCATCGAAAACTTGGCCCATCAATATGACCTTCGACGCAGATGCATCGAGCTCGTCGACGACGACATCGACGCCCAGAGCGAGCGGCGCCACAGTCACTATCCTCACGCCCTTCCACCCCAAAGCGGAGAAGTACGCAGAACAAGTATTCGCCAAAGTGCTCCGACCGGGAGACGGTCTGAGTGGGCTCGACGCTGTGAAAGCAAGTGATGGTGTTTGTAAGTCCACGTCCCTCTCGCACTTCTTTTGCTGTTTGCTACTGTTCGATAGTGTTTAGGAGGGAGGCTAATTGCGTTATGGTTGAACGTAGTACTCCGCGTAGGAGCGATGAATCGCCAAATGATCATTGACTCGCCCCGGCTCAAGATCATCGCGCGGAATGGGACGGGCATAGACGCGATCGATGTTGGCGCGTGCAAGGAGAAGGGGGTGGTGATTACCAATATGCCAGGGGGTAATGCTCAGGTCAGCCTCAGTTTACATATTCTTCAATTGCGGGAACTACGCTGATACTCGGAATGTATCACTCTTCACTCTGCCGCCCACACGTCTTGCCCTGTGACCGCCCCTTTTTTGGTGTACTTCGTCGCTTCTCGCACCCGGTTTCGCACTCGCACAGGCGGTAGCCGAACTAGCCCTCGCGCTGATGCTTGCGGTCCTCCGACGAGTCACCGAGGTCGACCGACGACTTCGCTTGGGGCAGACGGTAAAGTCCATCGACGTCTTGGCCCCGGGGTTGTTCGGCAAGACGGTCGGCCTGGTCGGGATGGGAGATACGGCGTATGAGACGGCGCGCTTACTCTCCGCGTTCAACTGTCGTATACTGGTCTACTCGCCTACTTCTCCCTTGACTCGATGGACCAGCGGCGAGGCTGATGCGAGGTACCCCGTACCGATCAACCATGACCGAGTGGAATTCCATGACCTGCTCAAGGAATCAGATGTGGTCTCACTCCATTGTCCGCTCAACGACAAGACGCGCAATCTCATCGGGCAGCGAGAATTGGGGATGATGAAGAGCAGTGCGGTGCTGATCAACACTGCCCGAGGGGGCATGGTGGACGAACCCGCCTTGGCCAGCTCGCTGAGAGAGGGGAAATTGGGTGGCGCAGGGATAGATGTCTGGGTCAAAGAGCCGCCTACGCTGCAGACTATGGGTCAGCTGGCGGAGTTGGACAACGTCGTTTGTCTTCCGCACTTGTGAGTGCGAGCTTTTATTCTACCTCGTTTTACATCGCATCCATCCTCAATTCCGAGACCCGGCTACACACCGGAGATGGCACTTCGACTATTACACTTGATCCCATTCTGTCTAATTCATTCACGCGTTCTTGAGCGCACTGCGACGAAGCTGACAAGGTCCACCTTTTACTTCGCAGAGGCGGCAGTACCGACCAAACAACCTACGACGGATGTGTGGGCGCAGTGGATATCATGGCAAACTTCTTTGACGAGAAAGGAGTGCGGAACAGGGTCGCATAGGTCTTATAGCCAGCTAAAACTCATCAAACCCCGACTTTCCGGGCGCGTTTGCGGTGCATGCAAATAGAAAATAGATCATAGAGCTTAGAGCTTAGAGCTTAGAGCGGACAGAATCCTAGTATAGTATAGAAAGCAAACTCAATGCAAGGTATCACCTATGATCTCTATCTCTGAGAGTTTGAGCCGGATGCCAACAAACGTTCTACTGGTGCTTCTTCCCCTTTTCCTTCTCCTCGCGCCACTGCGCGAGCCATTCCTGCACAAACAGTATCTCGAACTCGTGCACATCTTTGATCCTCGGAGGTTCGAGCGAATGCTCGGACAATCCGTTCTGCGATCGTGCGATAGTCAGCTACTTGCCAATAGCGGACGCGATCGGGATAGCTCACTTCGTCATAGTGGTGCACGCCATCTGCAATTTCGATATGTCAGCCAATTCATCATATGTTATGGGTATATGTACCCACCGAAGATCAGGTGTAGAGGTTTGGAACTCGAAGAAGAGCGTTTGGGAGCCCAGTCGCTCTGCGGCGTCTGCACATTTGAATCAGTAGAGAAACTATGATGAAAACAGATATTATGCCAGCTCACCATGGGCCGCCAAGGGTCCCGATCTCCATCGATGAAGGCTAGTCTTTCAGCCTCAATGGCGAAGTCTCCACGACGGTTGATTTCCTCCACGTCGGGCATTCGAGGAACGCGGAAGTGTTTGCCAGGCGGGTATGCCTGCTTGCATATTTTCGAAGTGTGTTCGAGAGTCAGACTGTAGCCCGAGGTCCGCCAAATCAGCGCATGTGCCATGAGGCCACCGTAGTCGATACTGGGACGTACCGGTTGGATACTATACTTGGCCCTTCCTCAGGAGCGGGCATAAAGTACCCCCACTGAGTGCAGACTGTATATCCCAGATTAGCGGAGACAATCGATGTCATGCATTGCACTCACCTTGGAACAGCCATAGTCTCCAAGTCTGCGACAAGTCCGTCTCCCTGAACTTCGAGTCTTCCTCCGTGCCAAAGCACTGATAGGCTTCAGCTTCGCTTATAGGTATATCGGAGGACTATCTCACCTCTTCGATGTCTGACGCCGGCTTTCCATCTGACCGTGGGCACTGGGACACGACGTTCTGCACAAGGTCCGTCTTCAGCTTATGCGTTCACACCGAAGACACAGCTCACCTCTTTGATGTAATTGGCGTAATTTACGACTTCGGCGGGTCTGCAGTCGCGTCAACGATCAGCATATATCTCAGTGCTGATTGCCGAGATGGCTCACAGTCTAATCAAGCCGATCTTGCTTCCTGCTCCTCCGGCGGTCAGAGCATCGCAAAAGTCGTAAAATCTGGTCGAGCCAACTAGACATTACGAGTCAGCTAAGTGTTTCCGATTGACTTGGCTACCAAGGCGCCGTGCTTGTAGCTCACCAGCTGGGTCCCAGTTCTTCGCTTGCCAGTAGCCTAATAGAATCAATAAGCTAAAAGCGTCGAGGTCTGTCTGAAAGTGAAGGGGACATACCCAATGGACTGGAAATGACATCGGCAAAGTCCTCCTCGCTGCTAAGCTCGGCCAGACCAAAGAGACCTTTCAGCAGCGACGGCGCCGGGCTAGGAAGGTCCAGAACGTGATCTATAGTCTTAATAGCTGATTGGAGGGCAGCGATACATTCCGGCGGGCCATATCGCTGGATTGGGTCATAGTATTGTGGAAAATTGATTTGCGCGTGAGTAACAGCTGCGAGATACTATCAGCTGCGATCTTGGCCCAGAGAAGACGTGCAGTGTGGAGAAGAAGATACGAACCACTACTGGCGATCGCGCCCCAGACGAGGTCTGGGTACTCTACGCGCATGTGCGCGGCTCTTGCGCCTGCGTACGATCCGCCGTAGTAGATCCATGGCGTTTTGTCCGCTCGGAAAGCGCCGGGGTCTGAAGACAGGACTGACGCAGGAGGCTCAAAGTGCTCGATGAACTAAGTGAGTCCAGTGGCGTCAGCCAACATCCTCGTTCATTCGACCTCTACACCTAATATGCCTGAGGATAGATACGCACGTAAGCGGAATCTTCCAGGGCTTCAGCGTTGTTGAGGAATCGCAGATCGTCGGTTGAGAACGAATCGACCGGAACGGAGTCACCATAATACCGATGTTCTAACACGATGCCTAGTCCGTCTGTCGCATTTGACAGAATCTGCAAGATACCTTTCTCGAGGAACGGTAATCTATCCAAGATCCAAGCCAGTCAGCTCGTGATTCGTTTGTTCTTCGAAAACGACTATGAGGAATTCGGACGACCCACCGTCCTGCACCACTCGTCTCCCCTCCATCAAGCAGGAATACCGGTCCGCCCTCTTTGTACGCGCTCGCATCCAGCCAGTATCTCTGGCAGAACGTCCCGTTGACTGAAGAATCGAAATGACTGATACGCTGAGGGAAGCAATGCGCCTCGTACTTGCTTCGAGAGGCAGAGAAGGTGCTCTGGGCGGAGTCGCTTCACAGAAGATTAGTGTTCATTGCTACGAAGCGCTGTTTGACTCACGAGCTGAGAGCAACGGCAGCGTCTTTGACCTGTTGCTCCTTGAGCAATGCCTGCCAGAGGCCTACTTGCGGACGACCATTGAGGAGCAATTGGCGATGCAGCTCAGGATCGAGCTGGGATTTTGCGCCGACGTTGAATGTAGCAAGCGACAGGGCGCAGGCCAGCAGTGGGAGTGTGCTGCTGAGCATCGTGCAACGTGCTGCCGTATGGTCTGTTCTAGTCGATGGTTGTATATAAGACGAATCTCAAATCACTGCAATGTTATCGCTCATATCCGGCAAGCTAAGCCGCCTGAACCGGGTGCAACGTGATACACACGGAGATATGGCGCAACTCCACTCATCAGTCAAACTGCCAAATTATCTCCACCCAGTCAGAGAAGCGACTCTAGACGAGGGGTAACAAAATGGATCGAAGTACAGCAAAGACATGCATTCAAGATAGACATAAACTGATACATTTACAGACACAGACGAGATGTATCGGCCACCTTCCACTCTCCCCGTCTTTTGTTTACAGACTACTGGGGAATCCCAGACTTGACCAGCAGGAAGAATGGCCGAACCTCCGTCCTGTAAGGAGGGAGACGTGCGTTGATCTCTGCTCCTCCGAGCACCTGAGTGTCGTGTAAATTGTATCGACAATCAAGCGACTCTGCGGTTCTTGTTGTCAGCTCGTCATGTCATCGCTTTGGTACAGAAATGGGAGAGCGGACGTACCTATAAGGAGGAGCGGTATGGAGAAGAAAACAAGGAAATTGACATCCAAGCTTTTATGGACTGGGGGACTGGCACAAAGCGCGATCGCGGAAGTATTCCTATTGACTCCTCACACTTGCTTATCACGTGATTGACCGATTGTGGCGCAAGT
The DNA here is from genome assembly GCA_026538395.1 of Cryptococcus sp. GC_Crypt_3. Taxonomy (NCBI): domain Eukaryota; kingdom Fungi; phylum Basidiomycota; class Tremellomycetes; order Tremellales; family Cryptococcaceae; genus Cryptococcus; species Cryptococcus sp. GC_Crypt_3. Next base: position 5,630 of record JALPCB010000133.1, read on the forward strand.
ATCTCATCGAGCACGATGATATGTTTACATGTTTGCAACGGCCTAACTGCCAAACAAGAAGGCCTACCAGGTCACAAGATACGCTGCGAGAGCACGATTGACCTCGTAGATGATAAGAAATCAGCTGGGCGAGGATGTGCGTCATTGTAGACCTGGTGGTGGGATGTGGGAAGGAACGGAGATCGACTGTGGCGCTAGCTGAAACAGACTCTGACCAGGATGTCATTGAGGTACGAACACACTTCAGCAGTTGGAATTTCAGCCAGGTATACAATGCATACTACAACACATGTCTCTGACTCGCACATACATACTTTGTTTCGGTCTGAACTCTAGATTCTGAGCTCTGATCTCTGAGCACTGAGCACGATCTACCTCCGAAGCGCGACTGGAGTACGAATATGCGCGTCATTGTCTTTCACATGGCCTATTATAGTAGCGCAGTCCGAGTTTGCATCGTGATAGCTACCAGCTACGCACACTAAACGCGAGTCAGCCAGTCTGGTTCCTTAGGTCTTAGCGCGAACTGTCCGTCTGATACAATCAACTGCTATCGTCTCAATCCGAGTAATTCCTCGCCTTGAGTACCGAATTCACGACGTGCAGAGTACATCAAGTCGTTGAGAGTACATACATACGTCCTCTTCTCTCTTCGATCCTTCCTGGCTCATCCTGCACGCTACGCTGGTTCGTCCACCTCCTTCATCCCTTGCACTATCTCGCTTCGCAAACTCGCCATGAGCCCTTCGACCTCTTTGACAATTGCGACCGGATCGCACTTGAAGCTCCCGTTTTTCTCCCGATCGTCGTCCTCCTTCCTCTCCTCAGCTGGAAGTCGCGGTTCGTTCGATGCCGACTCCAACTTGGATCACTTCCACGATTACGATCATTGTGGTGACGCGGAGATATCGCCTCCACTGCCCATCACGCCCGCGACGCCGCACACCCCCGCCGCTCGGAACCGAAGCGAAAGCAGGAGCGGAAGAGGAGCTGGGGAGCAGCGCGAACCACGATCGCGTTCCCCCACTCGACCCGGACTGCGCAAGATGCCTTCGTGGACTAGCCTCGTGTCCAAGCGCAGTTCCTCTACTACTCGAGAAGGAGAAGGAGAAGAGGAACGAGGTGGTATTGTGGGTCATCAGTTGATGAGGAAAGTAGCGAGTTTGGAGCGCACGCGGCTCAAGAGGGGTCGAGAGCGCTGGAACTCTTCCCGTGCGCGTACGACCCGTTCGTCGGTGATCCAATTTGAAGAGCTCGACTCGATTGATATCGCCCGTGCGGACTCAAACGCGGGGTGGAGTACGATCAAGGAGCAAGAAGGTACTGCGTGGCTATCACTGTCGCGAGGATCGATCAGCCAGTTCTTCCGGTCCAGCATCAGCAAGCCGAACCCAAAGGATGATCGAACCGACGTGGATTCTAGCGACGTACCCAAGACACGAGAATCGGCACTTCCATTCCCATCTCCAAGCGGTTTTTCGACCCTGCGTGCCAAGCGTGGCGCCCTCAGAACGCTCGGCGGGCCCGAAGCGCTCGGACCAAGCGCTGAGACCCGAGCTCGAACGGAAGTAGAGCATCACAGTGGAAGTGATGCTGAAGTCTATCTCGACTCGGAACGCGCGCGGCGGGGCTCGGATTGGCCGCCGTCCATCCCCTGGCCGCTGAATATCGATCTTTCCGGCATACCCACTTTCGCCGCTGAGCTAGAAGCCAACTTCTTCAGTATAACCGATCCCACTTCCGCTCTCCCTGCGTCCTCTGTCGACGACTGCATCGCCCATAAGCGAGCGAGTGGCGGCAGTCGTCGAGCTGATACTCCGCTCACGTTAACGATGATGCCGAGATTGAACATCGGACGATCGACGTTTGTCCCGCCCACCGTTCTGGAGTCGTCGGTCATCGACTCGCTTTCTGACGAGGTGTCACATCTTGAGGCGGAAAAGAGCGAGAGGATCACAGCAGAGACACCTGCACAGCCGACCTCTGACTCCACACTGTCGACCTGTTCTCAGGAATCGCATGAACTCCCAGCACCCGCCGCCGACACCGTGACGTTCGATCTGAGCATTTTCTCTCCCCGTCCGCCAGCCGGCCCCGTCTTACGCGGCCTGATAGACTCCATGCCCATCTCGCCCCTCGAGCTCCCCTCTCTGCGCTCAATCCAGGCCGATTATCCGAGCCCGCTCATACCGCGTAACACCCCCTGGTCGCCTGTTCAATATCCGTCGCCGAAAAGCGAGAGTACGGGATTACATCGCTCTAACGCGCGCAGTGTCCGTCCGCAGGGCTCGAACGTCCCTCGATCGGCGGAGAGAAGAGGCTCGCACGCGTCGCTCGCATCAATCTCCGGCTTGCCCAAGAGGAGAACGTCGATTATCATCCGCCCGTCGGTCTTGCCCTGCCCCACACCGCCGAGCCTGCTCACTTCCCCTAAGTCCTTGGGAAGCGAGTACATCCCATCCCTCTTCTCCCCCTCAACGACGAGTCCCATCACTTACAAGTTCGCTTCCACCGACGGTCTCTCCAGGCGGGGAAGAGGGAGTTTGAGACTCCACTTGGGCGCCAAGGTAGGACTGGGAATGATGTCGCCTTCTACGATGCCGAGCCATACTGCCCTGCCGTACTCCTTCAATGACCGCGCTACGCCCGGTGCGCAGGTTGTGAACCAAGCGACGCCAGTGGTCGAGCACGTCCCGACTCCTGGTACGTTCGGGTTAGAGGGTGAGGCAGAGCGTTTAGTCGGCGCAGGCATCAATCCGTATTTCGCTTAGTATGTCTGTTTTAGTATATAGGAGCCAGCAAGTCCGTCGCAGAGCGTCCGGGGCTATAGATTAGTGCAATGCAAAAATGACGACATGCATACAATATAATGTACCCTCAGTTTGAGCAGACTCAACTAGTCGCCGTTGACTAGAAGGGCTCGACGATCATCGTGCTCGCGTTCGGTATTGCTTGTTGAGTCAAGCGAATGGCCAAAGTCGTCAATGCCAAGAGCCTTCTGTCTTCGCTTCCAGAACAAGCAGATCACCTGATCACAATGCCATCAGCGACTGTTCAAAATACTGCGAACACGCGCAAGTTACGCACCAGCAAAGCTCCCTGCATAGCGCCGGTGACAGCGTACGCGAGCCAGCTTGTCCAGTCGGTTCCTGGACGCAAGACCAGACTGATGACAAACAGCACGCTCCCTGGGACTTGGATAGCCATCGTACCGAGGCTCAGCGCGCCGACGAGTTTCGAGCGGTAGGTTTTGTAGATCTGGGGTGCGTATTGGAACACCGCTAGGACAGTGGCTGACACTCCTAGGAACGTGGCGAGGTAGCGGAGCAACCTGTGCGGTGGCTGTGTCGGTGGAAGGGTGAGGAGTAGTGTCAGAGAGAGAAGCAGTAGTAGAGCGCTAGTAGGAGGGTGTTAGGTCAGTCGTGCTTCTCGAGCGACAGAGATGTTTGCTTACAGGTGTATGGCCACGACGATCGCCAGTGTCACGGCTAATCGCCATTCTGGCGTGATCGAGACCCGACTATCTGTGATATTACCGGAAGCAGAAGCATTTGTGGGACCAGACACCGTCGCATGATCTACCGCTCCGTATGTGGGTGCGGTTTCAGATGATATAGGTATGACACGCTGATATTTGAGGTGTGTGGGAAAGTACACGAGATAAAGCACCAAGCTGGAAGATGAAAGAATCAGTGCTGCCAGGCATGTACAGAGACCAGGAAGATATACTGACATGATACCGAAGAGTGCCCACTGCAGCGTCACTTGGTAGAAGCCTAAGAGGGACTCGAAGCATCTGCCTGAGCTCTATGAGAAAGACGCGCGGAAATATCAGCTTAAGATGCTTTCACGATGGTGAGGCGCGATGAGGGATCCGACTCACTAGGATTTTGCAGCAGCGGAACAGCGGCCATTGGACTATGAGCATATTGAGCATTCCAGAAGTCGCGGATACAGCGCCTAGTAGCAGGTACCACTATAATGTATCATCAGCACGACACGCTTCCGAGAGAAACAAGCACGCGTGAGCCGACTGACTGGTGAAAAACCTTCAGATGAGCGGCTGGAGATGATTCGGAAGTGCTGGAGATCGATGTCAGCCTAGTCTACGATGTGAAAGCGACCGCAATCCTAAACTAAGCGCCGTGAAAATAGTGGCTACGTACTTGCGGGATATAGCTGATGACCAAGCCGACACAGAGACCCAGCGACAAGACCAAAGTTGCGGGGTCGTGCGTCTATCCGTGAATTCTCATATCAGTCACAGTGACTGGTCCTATAGCTCAAATAGGAGACGAAAACGTACAGCTGGGCATTCTGAGGAAATTGGCGCGGAGATCATCATGCAAGCTGCGTCGAAGGATGCGTGGGAAGGGCAGTCTAGCACACAACAGACATGGTGTCTTGTCTGTCACTCGTGGAGTACTCGTTGGCACCAGGCGAAGCAAGGTGAGAAGAGTCACGATAGTCAATCCTCTGTGCTTGACAGGAGCGTGTATCACCGGCTATCATCAATCTCACAACAACAGCGCGTGGAGTCCCGCATCAAGCCATATCTGATTCCGCGATCATGAGGCGTGACAATGCCACAAAACGTTTTCCTACAATCCCGCTAAACTCCGAACAGTCATCTTTTCACCCAGCAGCACATCTCCAAGCGACGAGACTTTCACACTTTTCATTGTCAGTGCTTAAATCCTTCTTTCGCTTTCTCTCTTTCGTCCTTCAATCGACAACAGATCAAAATGGTGCGCCCAGTCTCACGCACCACGACGACGACGACGACGACGAGAGAGGCATTGCTGACGAGTTATTGTAGGCCCCCAAGAAAGTCCGCGCACCCCAGGAGCAGGCCGCCGTCTCCCTCGGCCCTAACGTCGCCGAGGGCGAGAACGTCTTCGGCGTTGCCCACATCTTCGCTTCGTGAGTGCCGACGTTTTGCAAAGATACGAGGTATTGATGCTGACAGACATCTCGCCATAGGTTCAACGACACCTTTGTCCACGTTACCGATCTCTCCGGCAAGGAGACCATCTCCCGTGTCACCGGTGGAATGAAGGTCAAGGCGGACCGTGACGAGTCTTCTGTGAGCACTGCTAAATCGACATTGACAGAGCAAATGCTGATACAAATGACTGAATAGCCCTACGCTGCCATGCTGGCTGCCCAGGACGTCGCCGTCAAGTGCAAGGAGGTCGGCATCACCGCTCTCCACGTCAAGCTGCGTGCCACCGGCGGTACCGGCACCAAGCAGCCCGGCCCAGGTGGCCAGGCCGCCCTCCGTGCCCTCGCTCGTGCCGGCATGAAGATCGGCCGTATCGAGGACGTCACCCCTACCCCCTCCGACTCCACCAGGAGAAAGGGTGGTCGTCGTGGTAGGCGTTTGTAGATGGTCTGTGCTCCTGCCTATATGGCTTTGGCACATGGCTGTACGCAAGCTTTTGCTAGACACTTGGTCGCCGCGGAGCGCGCGATAGGGCATTTCGATGGTGATGATCATAGTCGTGATGTCAATATCCCGTGGCTCGCTGCGTTGCAAATGTGCTAGTGTGCAAGTGTGTTGGTTGAATGTTCATTGTGTCAGTAAAATAAGATTGCACAACATAATCATCTGGGTACAACTGGGACTAGGATACAACATTCATACACACCTACCACTCGTCCTCCTTCTCATCCTCCTTTTCATCCTCGTCGTCAAACGCAACGAGATCTTCTGTCCCGGCCATCTCAGTCTTCCCAATACCTAATGAACGTAACACGTCGTAATTGACTCGTGATGAGAATTGCTTGCCCTTGGCAAAGTGCTGGATAGCTTCTGTCGTCGTGTTGTACGGGCCCTTCTTCGGTGCTGCGCGCTTTCGCTTGTTCTATTTGACATTGCACACAGTATCAGTACCAGGCTTCACGATCGTGGAGTTACTCACCTTTGATTTCGACGGGTCGACGCCTTTGGCCCTGTCCGACGCAGCGCGTTTCTCTTGCCTCTCTGCGAGTCAATGGTGTGTCAGTATCGGTATTAGGTCGCAACGCCCGACCCACCCTTGTCCTCCTCGAGCCATTTCCCATTCGTGCTCAACCACATTCTTGCTCTGGCCTGCTTCTCGTCCTCTTCCAACTTGAAGTACATTTCAAGTTCGTCGTCGTCGAGGTCGTCGAACTCGCTCTCGGGCTGCATTTTGGCTTGTTTTTCCCTCGCGATCCGCGCGCGCTGGACGACTTCCATCTCATGCATGACCTCTTGCGGATCGCGCGTGCCCCACCACATCTTGATGCGGGACGTCATGTGCTGACCGTGGTACAGCAGTTCCTCGCCTGCAAACACTTTGCTCTGGAAGAACGACAAGACCGCCTCTTCGTCGTGCCAGTCGGTGAATGCGATCTCCTTTTTGGGTGCTCCGCCACCTTGGGCCTGTTCGTCGTCGATGCTCTGCAGTTGCGTCGCGGGCTCGAGTCCGTCTTCGTCCATCTTCTCGTTCTCTTCGTCTTCTCCAAGCTCCTCTCCTTGATCAGCAAGATGGTCCAGCTGCTCGTCCTCGATGTCCTCCTGGGGCTTCTTCATCGCGCGCACTTCCTTCATGAAGACCTTCTTCTGCGCCATTCTCTCCGCTCGCGCCTCTTCTGGATTATCCCTCGCCGCCTCGAGCTCCTTGGCGTAATCCATCTGCGATAATGGATCCAGGTTGTCGTCCTCGTCTTCTTCCTCATCCCCATCTTCGTTCTCGCCATATTCTTCTCTCACCGCTTGCACTGCGCCATCGAACGCCTTTTCACGAACCTTGCCCTTCCGTCGCTTCTTGGCTGGGGCATCTGCCTCTCCATCATCGTCTTCCTCCTGCGCTGCATCATCCTCTTGGGTTTCCTCGTCATCTTCCTGCTCTTCCTTCCGCTTCAACGCCTCAATCTTCACCTGTCGCGCTTCTGCCTGCTTGACAACCGGCGGTCGTTCTGCCTCGTCCTGTTCGTCGAGCTGAGCATCCGTCAAAGCCCTCCACTCTGCTACAGTCCTCTTCGCCATTCCTGTCTGGGCGAATTCGAGCAAACGCTTCTTCACAGTCTTCGGAGCGACTTTGACAACCTGTGCCACCTCGTCGGGCGTCCGAAGGAAGTTGCTCATTCGCGCAGCGATAATTAGGCATGCCCCGCAAACACCTGCTGGTCGACGACCCTGCGTCATCCAGTCGGCGCGAAAACGACGGACCAAACGAGATGCGTCAGTAGCGACGGTGTGCACCATGGGGCCAAAGTCGAGCCGATGGGCAAAGCGTAGGTTATAGATCGCCGGATCGACCTCTGGCATTGGCTCGAGCAAGCTTAATATCGCTCGAAGCTTGAGGTACGTCGCGCCGAGCTCGAAGACGTTGATCTACAAATTGCCGGTCAGTTGTGATTTCCAACTGAAATGATGAAGAACGTACATTGAGCCGCTCGCTGAAATCAATGAGCATATGCGCGTCCTTCTGCAACCTGCATTGGAGATAGAGACAGCTCGCAATGATGTAATCTGTTCTTCGGCCGCGATTGAACTTGTTGTCAACCGCCAGGGAGAAGAAGCGTTTGGCGCCCTGCATAATGACGTTGGACAAGTGCATTTGCCTCGCAGTCCCTTCGATACGCTGGGCACCTGGCGATGCAGTCGTCAGTGCAGTACAACTACGACATCAAGCGAGCTCACCTTGCGCTTTGATGTTCTCGGTGTTGGGCTGTCCACCGCGACCACCTCGGAAGCCGGCGATACCAGTCGAATAATTCGACACGAAAGTACCTTGCACGTGCACTCGACCTCCCGCAGCTTCGGCGAAGCCTACCTCAGAGACGAGGATACCCTCCTCGACTATTTGACCACAGTTGTAACATCTGCAAGAGACAGCATCAGTCCAGGCCACAACCGGATGAACCGAGCGTAAAAGTAATGCACGCACACGACGTTTCCTGCACTGTAGTCCGTCTCGAGCTGCGAGTCCGGCCCGCATAACGGACATCGCTTGACCGTCGCCATGCTGGACTAGGTAGTTGCGGTTCTTCGCGAAGGATGTTTAGATTGATGTATAGTCGGGTCAATTGTCAAATGTACATAAATGTGATGGTGGAAAGTGCGAATCGAAGCGTCGGCGTCGCGGGCTAGTCGTTGTTGCCTCGTTTTCAAATTTGATGGGATCCTGGTCAGTTTTGATGGGAAGTGGTTGATGTTTGGGTCCGTAATCCTTCCCTTTCGCGTCTCTGATGATATCTTATCGTTCTTGCTCTTGGGTAGGCGATAGAATGGTGGTCATAGATAAGATATAAGTGTAATGAGAATATCGTGTGGACTTATCCGTATCTGTGTAGCTCTGTTGTTCCGCACTGTGTTACTCGTTGTTTTCGAGTTACAGTTGATTACAGAAAAGCATACCAGCACCGTGTAATGATCATGGGTCACGTGATTTAACACCTCGCCCAACTTCGCTCTAACTTACTATATTTACTCGAGTACTCTACCTTTCACCATCGCTCCTCGCAAGCAGCCCAACATCGCCAGATCAGTAGATTCGAGGGCTTGAACCGATACGCGCTGGAATCTGTCATCGCTTTCTCTTATCGAATCAAGCTACCAACAGCCCACACTAGACGACATGGCTCGCTCGACAGACACTGAGGCGCTCCTTGGCCCAGAGGTGTACAAGCGAGTGAGGGAGACGAGGATCTTGGTTGTTGGAGCCGGAGGTATCGGCTGCGAGCTGCGTAAGTTGACTCGTGTCTCCTTAAAGTGACGCGGGACCTTGGAACTACCGCCAAGTTTGATCGATCAGTCGACGGCGCTGACGAGATCGCTGATATAGTGAAGAACCTCGTTCTCGTGGGCTTCGCCAACATCGAAATAGTGCGTCACCGTCGACATCCACCAGCAAATGGGGATCCAAGCTACATACTGACATTAGCCGTTAATCTAGATCGACCTGGACACCATCGACCTCTCGAACCTCAACCGACAATTCCTTTTCCGGAAACCAGACATATCCAAACCGAAAGCTCTGGTCGCTGCCGCTACGGCAAGGCACTTCAACCCTTCTTCCGGTATCGAGATCCACGCGCGACACGGGAACGTGAAGGACAGCGTGAATGATTTGGAGTGGATCAAGGGTTTCGGACTGGTCATGAATGCTCTGGACAATATGGGTCAGTGCGGTCTGTACGCAACATACTGAGAGTCAGGCTGACGAGATGTTGGTGTGTAGATGCCCGAAGACACGTCAATAGACTGTGTCGCGCCGCCGACGTGCCCCTCATCGAGTCCGGTACTGCTGGTTACCTGGGTCAGGTCACGCCGTTCGTCAATGTACGCTTCGTTCCGCTATAGCTATTGCCTTCGCGACGTTCACTCATAATCACTTGTCAATAGGGAAAAACGGAATGCTTTGATTGCGTGCCAAAGCCCGCACCAAAGTCTTTCCCAGTTTGCACCATCCGCTCTACCCCGAGCGAGCCTATACATTGTATAGTTTGGGGAAAGACGTACCTCTTCAAGTGAGCCACTTTCTCCAAAAATGACTGCTCATTACGCTAATGAGCAATATTAGCAAACTGTTTGGCGAGGACGACGAAGATGTGGACACGGAAGAGCTGGACAACGCCAAAGCGAGTGGAGAGAATGGTGAGTGACGTCAAACCAAAACCTTCAGATCGTTAGTGCTGACAATGACTTTAGCTGAGGAGATCGAAAACCTGAAGAAGGAAGGAGCAGCATTCCGCGAAGTGCGCAAAGGTCTTGGAGAGGAAGACGGGCCACGAAAGGTCTTCCACAAGGTGAGTCACATCACCGTCTCCTTCAGGCAGGTTTATTAATCACATCGATAGGTATTCAACGAGGATATCAACCGCTTGCTTGCCATGGAAGATATGTGGAAGAAGGAAGGACGCGTTAAACCTGTGCCGTTGGAATACGATACGATCATGGACGGCTCGTTCGAAGTTCCCCCATTACGCACAGCGACCCAGGCGCAGACATCGCAGCAACCTCAGGCTAATGGGTCCAAGGAAGCTGCCTCATCCTCAAAACTCTTGAAAGATCAGAGGGAATTGAGCCTGAAAGACAATTTGGATTTGTTCATCGACAGGTGAGAGAGCTATCTCGTACTGCATAAAAGAATCCAGACTTATCTGGTTCGTGAAAGCTGTAAACGGTTGGCAGCGAGGGCCATCCGGTACCCCAATTCACCTCTTTCCTTCGACAAGGACGACGACGATACGCTCGATTTCGTCCTCGCTACCGCGAATCTGCGCGCAACGGCGTACGGCATCGCGAACAAGACTCGATTCCAAGTCAAGGGTGAGTCAACGATGACATGCATCGGCGAATGCTGATTGGATCATGCTCGCAACGTAGAAATGGCCGGCAACATCATCCCCGCCATCGCCACGACCAACGCCATCATCGCCGGCCTCATCGTCATGCAATCGCTGGCATTGCTATCCCGCACCCCATCCGCGTCATCCGCTTCCGCAACCTCTGCCGACGCCACTGCCGCGCCGACAAATAGAAACGTGTTCTTGCGTTCTGACGCTTCCAAACCCCTCGGCAACTCCCTGCCTTCAGCGCCAGAGCCGAGCTGCAGTGTATGCCGCGACGTATACGTCCCCTTCAAAGTGGACCCTTCACGAGCAACTCTCGGCGACTTTGTCCAGCAAGTGGTTCAAGGCTGGTTGGGAGGCAGTGAGAGCTTGAAGGATGATGAAGAGGTGGAGTGGACGATATTTGAGGGCGGGCGATTATTGGCGGATCCAGATTTCGAGGATAACTATGAGAGGACGCTAGCGGATCTCAACGTCGGACGGGGCAAGACATTGACGGTCAGAGACGAGGATGGCAAGTACCGGCCGGTACACTTCTGTCTCTGCGAGCTGTGAGTAGCCGCGCATCTAGTTCGGGAACTTCGAATTTGGATACTGATCAAGCTTGATTACGTAGCGATCCCAACGCGTCTGACCCCTTCGCCTTGCCCACTTCTGCCCCTATCATCCCCCTCGCACCCGCCGCACCAGCCCCTCGCGAGCCGTCCGAGGAACCCATCCTCCTCGATTCCCTCCCACCTAAAGCGGATACGTCCATTGCGCAAACCACGCCCCTGGCCTCAGCAACGAGCACGGCGACGAAACGCAGTGCGCCAGACGATGGTGATGTCCAAGAAGATCAGGCGGGCAAGAGACGGAGAGTCGTCGATGAAGCAGTGGTGATCGGAGATGATGACGAGGATTTCCAGATCCTCTAAGTAGGTCGGTGTACATTCAGGAGTTAAGAGCGGAACAGCGATGCCTCTGGATCCACCCAGCATTGTATACAACTCAGAGGTGTGAGGCGACGATCGGGTATGTGTGATATGGTGGTAGAGATCCTTTCCACGTCCAGGAAGGAGCGTTGGTAGTCAATCCCACCTGTAGCCGACCATCATAGTTGACTGATATCCATATCGAGATATATCTATGATGCATATATATGTATATACCTCTAGCTGAGTCGTGACCCAGCAAAAGAGACCAGGTCTCATCATCTCGCCGCAGTTGACCACTTGAGCCCATCGAACTTGGCCGCCGCGGTCCTCATCATCGCCATTAGGTCTTGAAGAGGTACGTCACCAGGATGCGGGACGGCGTGTACTGGTCGTGAAGGATTTAATCGGACCAAATAAGGATCTGATGGGTGAGTTCGAGGCGGCTGATTTGGTTTCGAGACAGGGGAGTTGGAGGTGGGTTGTGGTTGGAGACGGGTGATGGTTAGATGGAGCGTTATTGGTTGTGAGGTCGCTGCTGGGAGAGGGAGGTGGAAGAGGTCGCCTTTGAGCGTGTAGCTGTGAGACTGTCTGTGCGAGCGACGGGATCATGCGATAGGGACCAGGACGAGGTGAGGTTGAGATATAAGCACAATTAGTATAGATGTCACAGACAGCTTGGGTGAGGGTGATACTCACTCGAAGCCTAGTACCTCTATGAAATCGTCAATGTCCGCTTGAGACGCGCAGGGCACTTGGACGCCGACGATAGCTCTGACGCTTGCCTGGGCGTATTCCGCGCTTCTGAGCGGCAACGAGACGTACGCGAGGGAATGATACCATTCTCCTTCTCCTTCTCCTGCTCCTGCCCCTTGCCCTTCGTCCGGCTCCTCGTTCGACGCAGCTTTAGCTTTGCCCTTTGAGACCGGTGCCAGGCGCCTGGACCGGAATCGTAAGCCCCGCAATTGACCTCCTGCGGGCGCCTGCACCACGGGCGCTCGCGTAGTGTATATCCGCTCAATAAGCTCGTATGGCTCAGCATGGATCGCCAGGCCTGAAGCTCGGGAGATCAATGAAGAATGTAAGGCCGGAGAGAGAAGGGCGTATAGCGTTGGCTCGAGGGTGGGCGATGCTTGTGCGGTCGAGGAGCTGGAGCTGGAGCTGCTGCTAGTCTGGGGAGCATGTGCCATCCTCTTAGCGTCGGTTGCGTTCTACTCTGTGCGCTGTGTAGTGCGAGATGGCGAAGAGCGAGGAGCGACGATTGATGACGAGAGTAATAACCGAAACAATCAATAACAGTTGCGTTAATGTTTGAAAATGCTCGTCACTCGTAATTCACCGTTTCGTCTGAACCAGCATCACGTCGAAACAGCAGTTCAGATCACAGTACCCACTCGACCCGACGCACATGGCACACGCGTAATGCGCTGCTACCGCAGGCAGAGAATAGTGCTTGGGCCTCTTCATCGCGATGGCTGAACACATCCTCGGACTCCTGTTCGTCACTTCTTCTTCCAGGGGTCGACACGTATTCCGATTTCCGCCTGATCCAGCTTCGCCAAACGTCCGCCTGGCGCAACCGCTCTATTCGGCCGCGACGTACACTGCTACTGAGCCAGATGTGGATTTTAGGGGTAGCGCAGCTGCGCTAAGGAGGAGGCTGTTCGGTCCGGGCTTAGGACTCGGGATCAACGGCGGCCAAGGAGCCGACGGGTCTTTCTCCGGCTCCGGCTCAGGATCAGCTTTCGCTAATTGCGCTGGCGCCGGCGCTTCCGGAATCACGCTGGGGAGGGACGGTGATGGCGTATCGACCCTTTCGGGGAGCAAGAAGTACGGCGGTACTTCAACGAGCAGTCGGAAACGCTCTGGAAACAAGAGGGACGACCTCCAAGCGAGATATATGAACTATGAAGCTGGGTCTGATCGCGAGTACGATTCGGAAGCGGGCGCAAGTAGCTCAGAGGAGGACAGCGATTACGACTACGAGTGGTCGACTGCTGCTGGTGCCGGAGCGACCGGTGCAGCCGCACATGCTGGCACAGGCTCTGGTGCTGGTGCTGGCGCTGGTGGAAATGCAGGTGGACACGCGGCGCAGCGTCAGAGCGGACGGAACGAGTCCGACGCAACGACAAATGCCGGCTTACGTTCGCTCGAGACGTCCACGGTGTTCGACGTCTCTCGTCGCGGCTCGGCATCCACCGCGACAGAACTCGGCCTCCCTGATAGCGGTGCTCAAGGAGAGGCGCGCAAGGCCTCTGGCGCTGGCCCTGGCGCCGCCGCTGCCGCCGCTGACAAGTTCATGGAAGGCCAATACAACTACGCTCTAGGTTACCCATTAACCTTTCTATCCGATATGCTCACGCCTCCACGCGCAGCGTGCAATCGCAAATTCGAAATCAACGTGGACAGCCTCGTGTTCATCGGTCATCCCGTATGCTGTGGGCCGGATGGCAAGTGGGAGTTGCCTGGCGACGAGGACGAGGTCGAGGTCGAGGAAAGAGGTCCGACGCGAGGGCGCAGAATGCGCGATAGTCAAGGAACGATTAACTCCCTTGGGACACTGCACGAGCGCAAAGAGGCTGGTTCTTCAGCATCAGCCTCTTCGTCCTCTTCGCCCGAACTGCAAATCCCCTCTTCCGCTCCGTCAGGCTCGGTAAAGCCCAACGGCAGTACTTCCCACGCCAATGGAAGTGGGAGAGACAACGACACACCCTCACTCAACATGTTCCACCTCGTGCTGATCGTCGACAAGCCTGATCCCCGTCAAGGCCAAGAGACGTTTGACGATCATCATTCCCAGACTTTGGGTCTGTACGACGAGATATACAGGGAGATCGCGTTCAAGTGGACCGCGGCGGCCTATAAGCTGCAGTGCGAAACGAATTTTATCGCTCGGCAAGCTTGGGAGATGGCAAGGTTCAAAGAGAGATGTCTGAGTGATGGTGAGCCGGACGGCCTCATTAAATCGATGGTGCTTGGAAGCTAAGCATTCATATTTACGCATCCTAGGCGTACCCATAATCGACTGCTGTCGCGAGCTAAGCAGACTATCACCACTGAATCGCTCACTCGACCTGTTATACCTCAATTTGCATCGACTACGACTACGACCGGTCAACCCGCTCTACTCTTACCTGCCCACGACAATCAGCACGCCCCTGCTCGACATGAACATCAACATGGTCCTGTCTCCTCGGCTGGTGGACAACGACGAGGAATGGGCCCAATGGGGGGAGATGGAACCGATATCCGACAGTGATAGCGATACGAGCGATCAGTCGGACGATCCTACGTGCCCCGTCAAAAGACCTGAGTTACGCGTGGCACCTTGGCAGACCCTACTGTTCATCGACGATGATGCGATGACGAAAGCCGACGAGATCAGTATTGCGGTCCTTGGCTTGGGACTAGGCATGGAGGACAACTCGGCTTCTGCACCACCTGGCGAGAGAAGGGGTTCAAGAGGGACTGTCACCACTACGGCAGAGGAGGACGAGACGGCGTTGATGAAAGCGCTCATCGAAGCGTGCAACGTCACTAAGCCGTGAGTGTTGTCACGCAACCGTGGCAGGTCTAGCCGAGACGAATTCGTCAAGCTGACGAGTCGCCGAAGACTCGCTGAGATTGCACATTCACTCCGCTTCGACCTCGAAGGAATCGTCATTCCCCTGGCGCGAGAACTGATTCAAAGCAAGAAAGCTATCATCATCGACGTGGTCAAGGCACGACTACGGACGATTGTTATGCCAACGACAGTCGAGCAGCATACGTGAGTGGGGATGTGAACGAGTCGCGTATCACTGCTAATGAGTTACGTCGCGAGCAGCGCTTCTGTGGACCAATACTCATCACGCTTCGCGCGGGAGTTCCCATCGCTCGGGCCATTCTCGCAGTTCATCTCGTCCATCTCCTCGTCACCCATCCCATTCAAAGACATCCTGCCGCCCGACGCGAGCCAGAACCAAGCCACAAGACAAATATACATGAGTGCTTTACTATGGCTATTGAAGCAAGATCTCGTGGTGCAAGTGCATTACAGAGCGAGGATCTTTGCGCGGCGGGAAGTCAAGTTAGAAGCGTGGAAGAGGCTTTGGAGGCGTAAGCGCGAAGCGTGGTTGGCGAGAACGCAAAAGGAGCAATTACATTTGGAATCGTCAATGAGAGAGGAGCAAGAGACGATATCGCCGATCATCGAGGTGATCGAGGGGGACGAACTGATCACTCCTCGCGCATTGCTGAACGACGACGAGAACCACAACCCTCTCGATGCGCATGCGCATGCGCCGACACCGCCACCAGGAGCTCAGAGCCTGCACCTGGACCCAGGCCAGTCGATGCATTTTGATCCGGACCTCGAAGTGGACTCGGACGACGACGGAGACGGCGTCGACGGCGTCGTGGATGGCGAAGGCAACTCGTCCGGATTCCAATGGAGTTTCTCGATGGATATCGAGGAACCGTCCAGAGTGGACATACCCAAATTTACCAGTAGTTTCGTGTTCAGACCGTCCCGCGCGCAAAAGGATGAAGCGCGGTGGATCAAGGTTATCAGAGAGAAAGCCGACGAGGTGTGGGCGAGTAAATTCGATCTGTACGTCTGCGTCTCTTATTCTTTCCCCTTGCTCTCCTGCTTTCCTGCTCTCTTGCTCTCATGTTTCCTTGCCTGACCTCTTTTGTCCGCGCTAACACACCCCGCAGATGTGTCCAGTACCTCGACGGGATAGCGACCTTTGAGGAAATCACATATCGCACCGGTCTGCCGAGAAGAGAATTGGACAAGATCATAACGTTGTACAAAGACGATGTAAGTGCGAAATCCACGGCATGCGAAGAGGGTCAAGTGCTGACCAACGTTGCGCGATAGATCGTCACTTTCTTGCATCCGTAGCGCGTTTCATCTCATCACATATGCCATGCATCATCTAATCTCTTGTAATGCTGTTGGCGGATCGGGGATCGTATTGCCGACTGAAGGCGGAGCGGGGGTACTAGCTATTGTGGATCCGATCGGCATACCTTGCCTACCGACAGTCGTACTCTGGCTGTTCCCTCCAACGTCAGTTGACCGAAGCGGGTCCAGCTCCTCATCCGCAAGCGACGACGACGACCCTTCCCTTTCTTCCCTTTGTTCCACATGATCATCAGTCAATGCGCTCGATGCTGTAGTCGTGGAGCGTAAGGCCGAGCCTGAGGACTTGGAGCCTGATGCAGAGCTCGAGGCGGGAGCGGAAGCGGTCGCAGGAGGAGTAGCAGGTCTAGGACTGGATGATTTGGGTGTGTGCCCAGGTGAAGGTGGAGGGGGGATGTCCGTTTTGAGTACTCGTGTAGCCTTCTTCTTCGGTCTCGGAGCTGAGTCCAATTCGGAGAGCGAAAGTGACGGAGAGCATCGAGGAAGACGGGTGAAAATGCAATGAACATACGTCAGGTTGGATGATCATCAAACAACGTCTGGGATGCAGACTCACCGTTCTGGTTCTCAGACATGTAGAATCGTCGGAGGAGCATGATGGCCTCTTCGCGATAATATCCGCCCACAGCCGAGAACGCAGGGTGGGAATTGAGCTGAGGCCTGGAACGATCAAAGCAGTTTCAGCTTCCAGCTTCCTGCAGAAATGAAGCAAAGGAGTCTCTCATGCTTTGATGATTGACAGCACTTACGAGCTGTTCACGTCGATAACACTCCCGCATCCCCCGAACCTATCGTTCCCGCACCCGTAGACTACACGGCCAATCCCCACTTGCCGCAGAGCCGAAGCGCACATCACACACGGTTCGACGGTCACGTAGAGCGTTATGGTGGACAATGGCGCAGGGTGTGATGGGAGGAGGTGGTCGATGGCTTCTAACTCGGCGTGCAGAGTGGCCTATGTAGCGAAGCGTGCGGGATAAGGTCAAGTTCGTGTCGATGGGGTCAAACAGGAGAAGGAGAGATGGCAAGGAGCAAGGTGCATGAGGATTGTCAGTGATATACACCAGCGCCTTGCACTCGTATAATGAAAGAGATCTTAGGAGAGGGCTCACATTCCTCCATTCGTTTGTTCTATTCCGAGCTCGGGCAATGGCTTGACCCTCTTTCACAAATACGCATCCTACAGGGACCTCCTCGTTCGAGAGGGCTTCTTCGGCCTGCACGGATTACAGCATGTCAATTGAGTGATATTTTGGAGCAAAGAACAGAGGTATAGTGATGCCCCTGGGCGAAGACGTGCTTGGGACACTGTACCGAAAGCACAAGGTGTAGTTGAGATGATTGAAGCAAAAGCCGACTCACCATGAACAAAGCCTCTCGCATCCAGGCCAGATCTACTGGATCTTGCTCCTGAGGCGGTACGTACGTCTGCTCGCCGCAAGTCAAATCAGAGGAAGTGAGCTAAGCGCAAATAACGCTGTTCGAAGAAAGACGACTTACGGCCATAGTGATCGTCTGACTTTACAATTGTACGCGGGGATTGATTGCTACCACGAGCGAGCGAGCGAGTGACCGTCGACTCAACGTACCGTTAGAGGCTCAGTATCTCGAGTGCTGGTTCTGCAATGGAGGATACGATTGACTGGTATGCAGGAGAACGAGGGTTGACAACAACAAATGTCATGCGCTGAAAAAAGTTGGAGTTCGCTGTAGAAAGCAGATAAGATTGTCATTTTCGCGGTGGAGGCCGTCCACTCTGACTTGGCACCCATTCGAGTATATCTTCGTCCTGTTACTCATCTACAGCTCACGAAAGAAAGAAGGCTGTGACCTGCTAAGATGTGCAGCTGATCTACTGACGAATCAACAGCGCAAAAGGTGTCGCTCACATTGGCTGTTGCAACGCATTTTCCATTACCGTAGTCCAGTCTCTGCTTTCTGAAGGGTATACATCTTTTCTATCTAATCGCACCAGCAGCTCCAAACGACGCCAAGCATGCGCGCGGCCCTGACAGCAAGCTTGTTCTAACTCCGCTCTGACGGGACGCTGGGGTAAGCTAGTGTTCGGTGGGCAGTCCCTGATAGCGTTCTGCACAATATGAGCCATAGTGGAGACGAATTATCGCTCGCTATGAAGGATTCGTAGCGTGCAAGGCAGCATGTACGACCATGCCCTGGCACTATATACACGGGACCCGAGGCTCGTCTGTCTCATCGTCGATGCATCTTGACCCTGTTACGTCGAGATTTCGTACTTGATATCCTCGCTCGGCGTGGCTTTTGCCAGCCGCACTCATCACTCACTTACTTATTTTGCTCATTTGCCACTTTGACTCGGCTCTGCCATAGATTTTACGTAATGAGCGGTTTACTTCTGATCGAGACACTGCGAAGTCAAGTCATCATCCCATCTGCGTCTTAGCTGCTACCTCACACTGTCATCTCATACACGTCCGGAGTCGCATCGTATCGTCCCTTCATTCGATATAGGGAGAGAAATACCGCATACTCTGCACGCATACGATCAGCAAACGTTGGAAACAGTGACAAGAGTATGTCCTTTGGCAACCTCTCGACCTACCGTTGCTCTTGCTGACTTTTGTTCACGTCTGGTAGTGACCGACATGTCAGGTATGGACGATAGTGAGTCACACAAACGTTTCAGAGCGATATTGAGTATATCACTGACAGTTCATATCCCTACAGTGTCCTCGACCAATTCGTCGAGCATGAACATGAAGATGTACTTTCATGGTTCTATAGGGACGGACAGTGCGTGACTCGTCTTGATCCGTTCCGACATTACAGACCCTGACGTAAATTCTTGTTCGACCTATGATTACAGTGCTGTGGTTCGCATCGTGGATGCCTACTTCTGCAGGGGCGACAGTCGGCGTGTGCATCGCCCTCTTCTTGCTAGCACTCTTCGAACGGTACTTGATCGCTTTCAGGAGAGCGTGCGATGCGTCCTGGCGACGCGGGTGAGTCGCTGACGAAATGCAGAGTATCATTGATTGTGTGCTGATGATTGCTTATTGCCAGAGAATTGGGCTACACGCGGCCGACCACTTCTGGCACGCTGGCTGCACCAGGACAAACCGCTGATACCGACATCAACGGAAAATCAACCGCTATCTCTTCCGCACCACTGCATTCTCGCCATTCGTCTACCCAGAAAGACCTCTACAACCCCATCTCCCCTAACGAGAAGGAGCAAGAACTGGCTCAAGAACCAGTCACGCCCTACTCGGCAGGATCGAACCGCTCTTCACAGACATCAGGCTCGGCGGCGCCCTCTTACCCCGTCGAGAAGAACGGAGCGAATGCGCAGGAAGGATACAGTCATCTGCCTCGAGCTGTGAGGAGGACTTTGGATCCAGCGCGAGATGGACGGTGGAGTCGGCCGTTCCGCTGGGCGGTCGATCTTCCCAGAGGTCTATTGCAGTCGTTACAGACATTGCTCCACTATCTGCTCATGTAAGTCGACGTCTCAGTGCTGCTCTCATGCTTGGTCTACATCATCTATGAGAGGGTCTGGCTGATGGACTACTCTCTCAGGCTCGTCGTCATGACCTTCAACATCTGGTGGATCATCGCTGTCGTGGTCGGGAGCGGTGCAGGGGAAATGCTGTTTGGGCGATTCGGCTCGAGTCACAGTGGTCACTAAGCAGAGTCTGCCGGACGGACACGGCGCAGGAATTAGCGATCAGTACCCGAAGAGCCTGAGATTGTTTGTATCATAGATCCAGATGCATATATGCCTATGCGGAAGAGTGATGCGTGTCCGAATCCTGCCCTATCTGCTCATGCTGCTCATGCTGCTCGTGGCGCTCCTTCTATTCCAGAGAGACAGTAGCGCCCAGATCCGTCAGTGTCTTCTTGAGCTTCTCGGCATCCTCCTTTGGCACATTCTCCTTCAAGGTCTGCGGCACGGACTCGACGAATTTCTTTGCCTAGTAGAGAGCGTAGCGATATCAGCGTGGTGTTTCAGATCGACTCGCAGATGAACAAGGCAGGAATGCAGCGAAGCTCGGCAAGGAGCAATAACCTCGCGGCAGTCACCAGGGTACCACGCCGGACACCGCATTTCTGCGTATAGACTTGGGGGACAGATGACGAGAGCAACGACCCACCTCGACCAAGTTCATATTAGGCATCATGGCCTTGACCTCCCGGATGATCTTTGCCTTTGCGCCCGCATCGAACTTCTCAAGTTTGACGGTAAAGATGGTCTTCTCTTTAGGTTTCTCCTCGGCGGCAGCCTCGGCTGAGTCGGCGCCTGATGCTGCTGGTGCTGCGGCGGCGGGAGCGGATGGGAGGGCGATCTCGGTGATGTTCAGGCGGGTCTGCGCGAGGGTATCGGCGATTCGTGCGAGATGATCGGGTGATACATCGAGATGAGTGACGCAATACACGGGGGATCGAAGAGGGATAGGTATAGAAAAGTGATATGTCAGCTCGAGCCCTCTGTTGCGAATTGCTCAGTCTTTAGACGCCCACGCACCTTGAGCGCAGTGACGAGCTCTGACACCTCCAACAATGACAAGCCGGCAATAGAGTCGACAAGAGGAGCGATCTTCGGGGAGACGGCGGCGGCGGGACTAGAACTGCTCTCTGCATCTGCCAACGCTGATCGAGAAGTGGAGAATTGTCTTGAGACAGCCACAGTGGGAGTGAGGCGGGATGACGATGGTGCTGAGCGCACGGAACGAAGGACGGTTCGGCAGCAGGATCGCTATAGTAGTAATAGCGAATCAGCTTGCGATCACTTCGCTGGCCTTCTGTCAGGCAGCAGAAAAGCGAGCAGCACGGCGCCGCGCGGGATTTGTCACTCACGCTCATGATGATAGGCGTCTCGGTTGTTGTTGTCGTGGTGGTTACGAGTGTGGTATATACGGTTAACAAGGACGAGGTGTAGTTGTAGCAGAAAAAGTCGAAATCTTGTTACTGTAACATAGTTGATCAGTGGGTTGTGCAAAACGCCACATTCCCAAATACCGATTATGAGTACGCATATCCCCGCCATTGCACGGACCGCCTCCACTCACGCGGTCCAGCTGTTGACAACAACGACTGCAACTGTTACAGCGACAGCGACAGCGACAGCGACAACGACAACGACAACGACAACGACAACGACAACGACAACGACAACGACAACGACGACAGCGACGACAAGTGGCTTAGTAATCGCGACACCGCACTATCTGCCATATACCACACGTGAGATCAATCACATCTGTTGCTCCACCGCCCGAGAGAATGGACGGCCCCGACCCAATCGCTTCGGCATCAGCATCAACATCTTCTCTTCCCTCCTCGAATCCCACAGCAGCAGCAGCAGCGCCAACAGCGCCACCTCCAGAGATCGAGTCGACTCTCGCACGACTATCATCGTACCGGAATGTCAAAGGAGTGATGATCCTATCTCGCAGATCGACCCCGAACGCAAACGGGCACCCAAATACCACTGACCCTAGTTCGAGCTCAGCAGGAGGAGGAGCGGGAGGGGGTATCGTGCAGAGTACAGGAAGCGTATTCGAGGGCGAGGGGGGCAGGAAGTATGCTCGCGCACTGGAAAGCGTCGTTGATTCCGTCACTCGGGCAGTGGGGGAGTGCGACGAGGGCGTGAGTCATCCCATTGCCCTCATCTGTATTCCGAGATTTAGAGCGATCATTGACGTTCGATGTAATGCAATTGCAGGACGAGCTGAAACTTATGCGGATACGGACAAAGAGACACGAGTTGATCATTACACCGGGTGAGTCAATTATGGAATACCGTCCTGCAAGGCTGAGTGCAATGCTTAGATGAACGATACCTCCTGGTCGTGCTTCAAGATCCTGGACAATGACATTGTTTTTCCGCTACCGCACCGTACATTCAGCGATGCAAGCTCTGCCCAAGCTCTTGTCAAGCCTTTTTGTCCATAGTCATGGGCTTGATTCTAGCGTCGTATGGTACTGTTCTTGCAGTGCACAACCGTCTGCCGGCCTGGTAAAGCGGCATGGATGCGTTCGTCTTCGAACCATCGTGAGACGGTCTACTGAATGATTGGTGTGATCAGCACGAATGGGTCGCAAATCGACAGGGTAGTCCCCGCTAATCAATGACCAGTGGTCTCGTTCTGATAATGACAGATAGCGCCTGCGTTCAACCTCGCCTTCGCTGCCCGCACCGCCCTCACCGCCAGTTGCGGAGGCATGCTTGTTCTTCTGACCGGGCACCGAGACGCAAATCAACTGCAGATAATAGACGAGGATGTGTGCTACATCATAAGGAAGATCTTCATCAGTGTGCAGTAGTTATGAACCAGGCAGTCTCGGGGATAAACTCAAGCCTGGAATCTGCCCAATGTGCCATTTGTCATCAGATGATGTGACTAAAGGCTCAGTGACTGCTTCTGCGATTGAGGTGGAGAGTGTCACGCTTCAGGCGAGCACTCACGCCCTGATTGCCCGATATCAGTAGCTATATGCGACTTGACTGCTTGTTCGTCATGGACTCACCGACGGTCGACCATGAGACGTGATGACTGTCGGATCTCATCTAATGCGATACTATGACAATGCATCTCGTTACCCGCACCTACCCCTAAGCTATTGCTGGATCGATGCATACATGGATCATGAGCCGATCGCCCTGCCATCATGTGCATTGAGCAATGTCAACAGCTACGGAACCTCAAATATGGTAAGGTAATTGTTATGGTTGGTAGGTGACAATTGATCCGCGTGACTGCGCATTCGTTCGTTACACGACAACACGAAAACAAACCACAAATATCGTGTATACCTCGTAAAATCCACCGTCTTACCACTTACATTCTCGTTACACT
This sequence comes from Cryptococcus sp. GC_Crypt_3, assembly GCA_026538395.1. Classification (NCBI taxonomy): domain Eukaryota; kingdom Fungi; phylum Basidiomycota; class Tremellomycetes; order Tremellales; family Cryptococcaceae; genus Cryptococcus; species Cryptococcus sp. GC_Crypt_3. Next base: position 28,618 of record JALPCB010000133.1, read on the forward strand.
ACCGTATTCGCGCCTGCCTCCTGCTCTGTAGGGAGCCACCGCTCTGATCGTGCTACGAGCGTCTGCAAAAGCACCTCTGTAAAGAAGGAGCACCTACCAAAGACGAAAACACCAACCTACCATTCTCGCCTAACAAAAACACCTCGGAACCCAACCCGCATCTCACTGCACAAGCGCATCCCAGCATTCAGGTCGCATCATGGCTCCGTCAGTGACTCCAGAGTCGACACACTACGCTCTAGTGATCGACGCCGGCTCGTCAGGCTCTCGACTGCAGATCTACTCTTGGCGAGATCCGGATTTGGAACGCGCCGAGATCCTGCAAGAGGTCAAGGAGACTCGTAGGACTGGACGCGGCGCGGGACGGTGGTGGTGGGGCGGCAAAGATGGGTATAGGGATAAAGGCAAAGGCAAGGGTAAAGAGAGGGAGAGAGAGAGGGAAGGTGTGATGGAGCGAAAAGCCCTTCGGAGGCTTGTGAGGGTGGGTAAAGGCGTCGAAGGGGATGACTGGGTTAAGAGAGTCGAGCCTGGTGAGTCGCCCTCAAGTTTTGGCATGACTATCACCAACTACAATAGCATGAAGCGAAGGGACGTAGCTGATCACGAACCAATCGTAATCGTGAATAGGCATATCAACAGTAGACCCCAAAGATATACCAAACTACCTCGCGCCGCTACTATCACATGCTCTCCGGCATATACCGCCATCACAGCACTCCTCCACACCAATCTATGTTCTCGCAACAGCAGGAATGCGGTTGTTGCCCGAGTCTACGCGTGACGCAATCTTGCAAGCGAGCTGTGATCTGATACGGCACGACTATCCATTCCGCGTTGATGGGCCTTCGTCAGCCGGTCCGTGTGGGGAGAATATCCGCGTGATATCTGGCGAAGAAGAAGGGTTGTGGGGATGGGTAGCCGTCAATTATCTCATGGACGGTTTTGGGCATGCGCCGGATCATAGCACTTCCACCTCGACAGCAATAGGAAGCAGCACATCCGGCTTGCTCCCTCTCGCGCCCCTCGCCGACCCGCCGCCAGACTCGGGAGCGAACTCTGTGACTCCCGTAGACGTTAACCACCACTCACCGACATTCGGCTTCCTGGACATGGGCGGCGCATCGACTCAACTAGCCTTCTCTCCCTCCGCCAGCGAGTTGATCCGCTCAGGCTTTCCTGCAGACGACTTACAGACGATATCCCTGCGGTTGCTGTCTGGCGAAGATGTGGAATGGCCAGTGTTCGTCGCTTCTTGGCTTGGATTCGGCACCAATCGGGCTAGAGAGCGCTATGTAGAGTCCCTGATCTCAAAATGGAAGAAAGAGTATGATACGACTGGCACCAATCTCGATTCACCTATTGTTGACCCATGTCTTCCGGCGCAACTGCGAGTGGCCTCACCAAATCCCGCCAAACACCCAGACTTCATCGGTTCGGGCTCCTTCTCTGCCTGCCTCACAGAACTCACACCACTGCTGGAACATACAACACCATGTCCTGCCGAACACTGCCTGTTCGCAGGTCTGCCGACACCACACATTGACTTTCAGCGTGAGGACCAACGTGGTTTCATAGGTATCAGCGAGTATTGGTACACCTCTCACCAAGTGCTAGGGCTTGGTGGTATGTGGGATTGGGGTGAATGGGAAAAGGGCATGAATGAATTCTGCGCGAGGGACTGGAAGGACGTCGAGGACGAGGTCGAGCGAGAGAAAGGCTGGAGAGGCACTGACGTGAGTTCAAGCGGATCACCTAGCGTTGTGCTTCTGATGAGCGCTAGCTGACACTGACATGATGTTGTGCATTGTAGGCCGATGTATCACGTCTTCAGATGCAGTGCTTCAAGGGCGCATGGATCAGCAATGTTCTGCACGAGGGTATCGGCATTCCTCGACTAGTCGACGCAGGGGGTAATGACACACTTACGGGCGGCGAGGTCGGCGATACCAACGCCGAAGCTGAACGACGAGCACGGGAAAAGGGTCTGCTGGAGGGAGGCAAGCCCCGCCATCATTTTCAGAGTATGGACGAGGTCGGAGAAACCGCCATCTCATGGACTCTGGGCAAGATGGTCATTGAGGCCAGCAAAGCTGTGCAACCGCGATCTCGCGTTGTGGAGGATGCGTGGTCAGCGAAATTGGGATTGGGCACGATCGACCGCCATCTCAACGCGTTAGGTGCGGGACTGCCAGTCCCTGCCATTTGGGCTTATTTCATCACGGCCGCACTCCTAGTCGCATGTTTGTTCAGCTGCAGAAAGCGATACCGCTCTTCGACTGTCGGCACGAACAGCTACAACGGGCGCAGAGGTCGGAAACCTAGTGTATCTTCTCCGTCCGCCGGGACCAAATCACTCTGGGCTCGATTAGTCGGATTCGGACTTGGATTCGGGTCTGGCACGGCGCAACACGATTTCTCGGTCGAAGATGGTTTACTGCAATTATCGGATTCGAGTATGAGCTCTATGAGTTCCATGGGCTCGAGCAAATCCCGGTTCGCGACTGTGGGCAGATTACGGCTATGGTCTCTACGCATCGGCAACTTCCTCGAACGAAATATTCCCTTGCCTCTGGGTCGACATGGTCATGAGACGCGTCGATCGACATTACCCATGTCTTCACTCAACAACGGTTCGGCCGGACACGGACTCCAAGCGCAATCCCAGCGCCACTCATTCTCGCAACCGCCCTCGCCCAGGGGCTCCAACAGCCTTTTGACCGGGAACGGCTTCTTCACCCCTGCACTGGCACTCGCAAGCCCAGGTGGCCTCACTGTGCCGATGCCCAGACCCGGCTCTGTCCCGCCTGAAAGTATCGGGATCGGGATCTCGAGCTCGACGTCAATCGGCTCCTCGTCCTCGCCTGTGACTAGCTCAGCGCCCACTTCGCCTCCGCGCATGAAGGCTGGACGACCATTCAAGCCGCGCCAGAATTCGCTCAATGCGACTATCGGCAGCAATTTCGGCTTCTCCTCTATCGACATCAACGGTAACGGCAATAGTAACAGTAGTATCAACGGCAATGGTGATGGCGCCGCGAGTGGAGGATGGAACGATCCGCCAATCTCGATGCTGCACCACTCGCACCCGGCCCTGGGCTCAGCGTATGACTCGCATACTCACTCGTATAATTCCAATTCCAACGGCTATTCGAACTCGAACGGGAAATTGGACGGGGTCCTTACACCTACTGCCGGACCGGGACCTGCTTTGTCGCGCAATACGAGCAGAGTCAATCTCTCCGAACTGGGATTGGCGCAGAGAAGCGCCAGTAGAGCTGGTACGCCAATGGACGATACGCCTTAGTGGATGCGTACTGAACGTACCCTGTCTCGCGGGGTGTTCTGGCGTTCCGGTGTTTTGGCGTGCCGGTGTGAAAGGATGGTAATGGTGCAAGTATGTCAGAAGGCCTCAGTTGTCTTGCGCAGTACAGCGTTGTGCCTTCTTGCGCATCTAGCGTGTCTCCCTCCACCAGGGTCATGGAGATGCGAATATGATATTTAATACTCTTGCATGCATCTCACAAGCAGTCAATACTATTCACATGATATCGCCTCAGATTCTGTACTATACAAAAATGTCCACGACCTGGCCAATACTCAATGACGCGATAAGATAGCTTAAGGTGAATTTGGAAAACGATCGATCGTGAGATCTTCTGCTTGGGCGAAGACACAAGGAAACAGCGAGTGAGAGTAAGAAACCAGGTATCGCTTGGAGATCTCGCAAGATATCCAAATAGCACGATCCCAAGATGGTCCGCCTTAGACATCATATTGAAGCTCGGGAGAAGTCGGCATCACCAGCAAATTGGCCTGACGTCGCTTCGCAAGCAGCCGTTTGACCTGCACAGCATCAGTACCAGCATCAGCTCCAGCGATTACTTCGGTACTTTGACCAGTCGGGTAAACGTACCTCCGCCCAGACCAGTTCGCGCAGTTTGGTCAGGTCCTGCTCCCTCTCCGGTCTATAGCCTCTACGAGCACCAATCACCACATTACAATTAGCCGCTAGATCCGCCTACTCTAGAACTCAAGAACAACCGGAACAGCTGGGACAGCTGGAAGATGTTGAGCGAGATGATGAATACCCACAATAGTAAATTACGACTGATGTTCGCGGCGTACAGTGAGTTGTCGTGCCGATGTTCCGGCATCACACGCATGAGCACGACTTTCTCGCCTACTCGCGTACGCTCAAGCTCTTCCATTGGCGGGATGTTGCGTTCGGGCCATGCTTGGCGGATCACTTGCCACCCTGCGATTGCGGAGGTCATCATCAGTGAGCTTGGCACCTATACTTGAGAAGCACGGCGGTAAACGTACAGTGGAATGGGCCTGGAACATCATACTGTGTCAGCGACGACGAGCACAATACTGATTGCAGCACTCACGACCATCAACACCTGGATCTTCTAGGTGTGACACTTTGTACGTGCTTAGGTGATTCGATTGCAGGTCATATCGATGCGCAGACCACTGATCAGGCTAGGAAGACAAGGACTGTGAGTGCTATGTCACTGTAGTCAGCGCACTGGCACTCACATCGTCGCGTACTTGAGTGAGCGAGATCACCACACGAGGCGCCTCTTCATGACCCAGGGCTTCGAGAAGTCAGCGAGATTCGAAGGACCGCTGACAGCCCAGCTCACACTTCCAGAGTTCCAGGAAAATAGTCTTTGCCTGATCGTAATTACGCTGATCATCTCAAGTCAGAAAAATCACGGAGCGGGAGCGTGGTCTACAGCTCTCACATGATGCACTGCCACGTTGATCTGGTCGGCAATGAAGGGTGGCACAAACAACTTGTCGCTAGTGACAGGCGGCGTTTCACTCAGATTACGACGTAGAAGACTAAGCAGTCGAATCGTTCAGTGCCGCCTTGTCCTAACACGAAACAACCGTCATAAATACTCACCGTTTGTACGTCATCATCAAGAAGATAGTCAGTGGGACGCTTTCAACCTGCAACATCACGCAGGTCAGCAAGCGAATATATGCATGAATCAAGGGGAGTCGACATACCTGTCTACCAAGACTGATATCCTCGAGAGCGCCGACAAAGCTTTTCTCTTCCCAAAATAAAGCCCAGGCATACAAAGTCTGCTGCAGCCTATCCCAAGGTTTCCAGCCATCCATATTAGGCGACAACGGGTCGATCAAATGAGCGTCGTCATGAGGCGGGGTCTGAAGCTGGCGAGGCGGTGTGGTATCTGGTCTGACCGATCTTGTTCGGGGAGACGCAGTACTAGGTAGTGGCGGCTTGTCGATAGAGTTCTGGCGACCTCTATCGGACTCGATAGGTTCGGGATGATAGTCATATGGGTTTGCGTGGTAGGCCGAATGGGAGGGATATCTAGTCTCATGGTGTTGCGACGGGACAGTCTGTGCGGCTGCACCGGAATCGAGTTGGCTCATCGCGGGAACAGGAGAATGTCGGTGCGAAAGATTGCTTTCCGATGGAGCCGGAGGCAGATCTCGATCCAGTCGCTCTGACAGGCCAGCTTTAAAACGTTTCTCCCCCTGGGTCGCGCCGACCTGCGTGTCCTGGTTGTCTGTCGCGTGTCCGGATGCTTGGCGAGACCGACTTCGGGAGATCGAACAGGCAGTCTTGCGCTCCGCATCGAAATTGGACTCAGTCGCAGCGAGGACGTTAATGGTAGGCGCTGTAGTTCGCGCCTTGAGAGGTGAAATACTATCACTACCGTGCGGCAACTCTACTTCCGAGCCCCATTGGATTGGTTCGCCGAGGGTCACATCATTCGTAGGTGGCTGAGCCAGACTCTCGACTGGTTGCACGTTCACTCGTTCAGCGATGCGCGTGTCAGTGCGCTGACTGTAACGTGACGTCTCAGCTGGGCGAGGCTGGCCATGTCTAGTGGACGGCATCGTGTCATGCGATGGCCCTCCTTGCGGGAAGAGGATCGAAGGAGGACTCTGAGGCATATGAATGCCATCCGTGAGTCCAGACGTTGGGAAGTCATTGAAGAGAAGCTCGTTGATCATGCTGCTAGGGACTTTGTGGTGCAATGGCGGATGATCTAGGGTAGATGGGTTTTCCGCTGCGCCGTTGTACACGTTGAGCGTACTCAAGCGGGCATCCAAATTGGAAACGCGATCCATAATCTGCGAACGATTGTAGTCAGCCGCCTACTTCTGATATTGTGCGCGGAGACAACAGACCTCCTGTGCCCATCGGGGTCGGTCGAAAGCTTCTGGCGGCTGAAAGCTCTTGTGAGCAGGTACGTGCCCTTTGTTTTCGCTGGTTCTCACCTCCCCTGGTTCCGTTCTTGTCTTCATATCGGAGCCGCTGCGGTGTTGACGTCGTTCCTTCGATTTGCTCCTTCGATCTTTCCTTGGTGTCGACTTGATTGATGCAGGCTCCGGGTGAGCAAGGTCTGGCAGCTGCAATGGCTATGTCATTCAAAGCCCGACTCAACTACGCTTTCGACGCACCTGTCCGCCACCTCGTAGATCTCGCAGCTCGATAACCCGCGCCCGTGCCGCTCTTTGCAGCGCCTTCTTCGCTTCATCGCCAAGAAGATTGAGCCTGGCGGCGTCGAGCAACTGGCATAGCGTCTCGTCGTGAAAACGGCTCTCGGCGATCAGACGCTTGACGTTGCTGATACTAGTGGGCGCCAACGATTCCTGGTGGGATGGTGCAACTGACGCTTCGTGTCTCTCTTCGTCTGGCTGCTCGTAGTGGGGCGCATGTTCAGTGATGTTGGAACCTTGCTTCGATCGGATCTGAGATGCTGCGCTCCGAGCACCCAGTTCAGTGAGATGAGTATGATGGCCAGAGTGGACGGTCGAACCCTACGGGGAGCGTGTCAAAGGCATGTTAGTTTACATAGCGATGTCCACGAGGTGAGGCTTGCGATGGGATTGATCGGCACACTCACAGGATCTGACATCCGTTGAGCCGTAGACTCCAGGTCTCGCTCTCGTCCGCCTAGCAAGCCTGACTCAACACGCGCTTGCGGTTCCTCTGGGATTCTGGACTGGGCCATCGACCTGGCCGCTTGAGTGTGGTGTCTCGATCGGCCTGCTGTACGAGTCGCAGGCTCTTCCTCCTGTGAACCTTTATCAGCCAACCAAGCTACTTTTTGATGCGCAGGTAACATACATCCTCGACCGTTTCAACGAACGCACTGCGGTCATCGCGTCTGTTTTCTGGAGTCTCGGGCACGCCCATTGGTTCGGGATCAAGGCTCATGCCAACCCCCACCCCACCTTCACCGCCAAGAAACATCAGACCGCTCGGCATAGTCATTCCCATTGGGACGCCGAATGACATGCTGAAAGGGTCAAACGCACCAGGCGGGGCTTGCATGGATGGCCGGGTCGACGATGGCATACCATCATGGTGGAAAACATGACCGAATGAAGGACCGCTCGTTAGCGTTTCGAACGTTTGACGAGGGCCCTTGGCTCTGTCAGTCAGAAGCGCGGCTCTTTCTCGCGCAATCGCCAACTCTTCTTGCTGGTTTTGGGCGGCTTCGAGCTGCGCCAGCGCTGCCGCTCGAACTTGCTGCCGCATGAATTCGTCTTTCAACACTTGCGGCTCACCGCTCGCGTCGGGAGAGCCGCGTTCTGTGCCCCAATGGTGAGTTACCGTCGGTCTACATTGTTCATCCGAGTCCGCCTTGACTTGCGCGGGCTCATAGGACGACCGGGTAGGCTTTGGAGGCGGGACCGGCCCCGAGTGCTTAGGTACGAGAGCAGGTTGTTCGCGCATTGTATACTGAGTACGCTGCGGTGAGCGTGAAGGTGCCGTCTATGTGATGTGACATGAGCTTGAGCTTGGCAGCAGGGAGATGTAGCCTCACATGTGCGGGACGGGAACTGGGCAGAAGGACCCTCGTTGTCCCCATAGTCTTGGTCTCGTTCCCGAAGGTGTCGCGGAAGCCTCCTTGGCTCTTCTTGCCTCCAGCTTCGCTACGATCTATGGTGTGAGCAGGCTGCGGCAGTAGCCCATTAACATTGCCCGAGCCTGAGACTGAACTTTTCGGACGCTGAAGATCGACATGATCCGCTGTCGGTTGCTCGGATTTCCGCTGAACGATTTCGACCGTGGTCCTAGCGGCATAAGCGAACGGATGACGGAAGTGCGGTATAGCTGGAGCTGGGTCGACCATCGACATAGGGCCTGTACTGGACGTCAGCTGTATGTGTGCGACGACGGCTGGTGACCTACGGGAACCGTACGGGCCGAACATGCCGTCGGGAGTCTCTTCCGCTTCGATCCCCTGCACCCAGGGCAATACTAGGGAGTGTCGACGTGAGCTTTGTTGATGTGTCATTGCTGACCACGAGACCGTCAAGCTTACCTTTCGCGCGTGCACTGTGGAACCGAAGACGCATGTCAGCTGTAATCGTTCGTCGACACTACAAGCGTCCTGTCTCTACTCACGACGGCGTCTTGTCGGGCCTTGCTTCGGAGCTTTTCGACTCCTTGGGCGGTGTCGATCGAGTAGTCGGGGCTCTGGTCTCGGCAGTACGATCGTTGGCACCTTGGTGGAACAGTGATGGGGGACGTAGCGGTATGGTCGTGTCAGTGATGGTATAAGATCACGGCGAGAGGAGAAACGAGATAAACAGGACTAAAGGAAAACAGTGGAAGGGAGAGGTTGTTGTGGATATCCTGCGCAACAACCTCAATCTCCGGAGCGCATGCCAGATATGACGCGAAAGAAGCGTCACCGGAAGCGGCAAGACACTTCTCATAGTCAAAGGATCGTGGCGAGTTGGCTGATGACATCAATGAACGAGAAGGACGAGGATGCTCTGTATCGTGTATGGTAATGGTGTACTGGAGACGAGAGTAACACAGAGCTCCTTCAACTCACCAGCTTCGATCAGCTGCTTCTTTTCGGCAGTCATAGTCATGGCGTGTTCTTGCACGGTCGTATGCGTCGCGCGAGTACGTAGTAGCTTCGTCGCCATGTCTACAGGTCGGATGAAGGACTGAGTAACAATGGGTATAACAAGACAAGTTGAGGCTATGAAAGAACAGAGTGAACGAAGATGATGATAGGAACAATGAGCGTTTGTGTTGTTTGTGTAGTCTGTGTTCTTGTGTGTGGGGGTAAGAGATATGTTGAGCAATATCCCTTCCATCACCATCAAAGGAGGAGTCTGTGCGTGTTTGTCAGTCTGCACATGTTGCTGCGCTGTTGGAGCGTGGCGCAGCGGCTGTGACATCCAACTATGTCGATTGAGGTTGTCTCATTATCGCTGATTCATTCTGCTGCGTCACTTCTGAGTAGCCATCCAGGTCTTCTGGGTCTGGTCCTGATTGTCAGTGAGCGTGCGATGATGAGGCCCTGAGGCCTTAGTAGATGTCCCAGTCTGATCGTTCTCGGGAGCAGGTATGGTTCCAGTAAGGACTTGTTTAGTGAAGCTCGTCTGCGGTGTCGAGCACTTTTAACCACCACCTCACTGGCATGAAGGCTACAGCGCTGGAGCTGGACTTACACGAGCTACCAGTAAGCGACGTTTCTTTTGTAAAACATGCATCGATGGACCAAATACGACGGAGACATTTGAACACGGACATGACCGATCACAACCCCCTCACACGAGTCTATCACGTGGTTTGGCCGAAGTCGAAGTCGGCAAAAGTGGAAAAAAACCCGTTAACATCGAGGCGAGAGGCGAGATTACAATAGGAAGAGGGTTAGTGACTCGATTTCCAACGTTGCAGTTGTACTGCTTGGAAAAATAACCTAGTAACGGTCTCATCTTGGTAGTTGGACATCATATCGTCTCTTGGGATACTGTTGTTTGTGACAGCTATCGTGCATCTCCCCTTCCACTCTTCGTTCTTCGAGGATAGTCACTGGAGAACGTAACCGGCCAATCGAGATACTTCTTGTGGTCAGACCCCCGATTTGTCGCGCCAACTCCGAGCTCTTACTCGATACCCGACAAAAAGGCTACACTATTAAATATGTCCTCGCCCAACACCGTCCGGCTGGCAAAACCGCTACCTACCGATCTAAGCCTTGACAGCGAACACCCGATGTATCCCTATAATCAAGATCAATCGATCAAGAACTCGACACCGATTGCTCACGATAGTGGCGAGACCAAGCTCGGCGGGCTCGGTGGTAACGGCGAGTACGATGCGCGAGAACAGTCACATCCGCTGGCTGGGGGTTATGATCCGGAGAATCAGCAGGGACAGCAGGGACAGGTCGTGTATGCGTCTGGGCTACTAGGCATGGTGCAGCGGGGGATGACGGTGCTGGTCGAGCATGGAGTGGAGGAGAGAGGGATCGAGCCGCGGCCAGAAGAGGTTAGCGCTCTCTTATGTCTGCTCTTTTGATAACGGGTCGGAATGAGGCATACTTACGTCCTTGATTGACTTGTTCAGGATCGCGACCGCTTGTCTGTTTGGGCGTACTTGCCAAAGTTCACCCTGTGGGCAGCCTTCAACACCAACATCCTTTCCGTAAGTCTATCGACCTTTCCTATCCTACACCGTGGTCATGCCCGTCACTCGTAGGCTAGCAAGAAGCTGATGTACCCCATTTACAGTTCTCAGAAGGTGTTATTGGACCAGGACTATACGGCCTGGACTGGAGAGCGTCAGCTTTGTGCATCGTCTTCTTCACTGCTGTCTCTTCGATCCCAGTGGCCTACTTCTCCATCAACGGTCCTAGGACAGGAATGAGGCAGATGGTTCAGGCGAGATACGGTTTAGGGTGAGTATACCTCGCTCAAACTCACTATGATGAATAACAAGACCTAACTGATGTATGACGCAGATATGTGCCAGCTCTTATATTCGGCTTGATCAACTGCGCTACGATGATCGGCTTCACGGCTCTTACCCTTATTCTTGGCGGACAGTGCTTATCCCTAGCCTCAAATAGCACTATGAGCTACACTGTCGGCATCGTCATCGCAGCTCTTATCGCTCTCATCGTGCGTGACTCGAACTTGTCCAATATGTCATGTGCTTACATCGAGCATTTCTCACAGCTCTCGTTCGTCGGTCTGCGCGCACTACACGTCGTCTCCCTCACCTCATTCCCCATTATGATCATTCTTTTCATCGTTCTTGCCGGAGTCACAGGAGACAAATTGCACTACGCCGTCAGCGACGCTGCTAAAGCTGCGACGGCGGTGACGGCAAGTGGGGTTCTGGGCTACGGGGCGAGTTTGATCGGTTTTACCATCACTTACTCCAGTCTCGCCAGTGATTACGTGAGTGTCTTTCGCAATTCGAGCGACTCGATACTTCGCTGAGCTTGATCGCATCAACCAACAGACCACCGACTTGCCCCCGCACACCAACCGCCTTGCCCTCTTCTTATGCGTCTATTTCGGCCTTTGCGTGCCCATCATCCTGATTCAGCTGTTCGGTGCGGCGTGCCAACTGGCAGCATTCTCCATTCCCGGATGGGAGGAGGCGTCTTTGATTGGCGTGCCGAACCTCATCTTCGAGATGGTGGGCGCGGGCACTGGCGCTGCGCGATTCGTCATGGTGCTGTTCTGCCTAAGTGTGGTCGCGAACACCGCCCCGACGATATACAGCGCTGGTCTGAGTGGGCAAGTGGCTGTTCCATGGCTCGTCAGGGGTGAGTCTGTCTCCTTTACCACCCAGTGTGTTCGCAGCTGATTGTTGGCCGTCGTATAGTCCCGCGATACTTCCTCGCGGTAATCATCACAGCCATCTACCTCCCTATTGCCATTGTGGGCGCGGACCACTTCTACGTAGCTCTCGAAAATTTCTCGTCCATCCTCTCATACTGGACTCCGCTGTACATCCCTCCTTCGCTCATCGAGGCGCTGGTCTTCCGCGCTCCTGTGACCAGCAAGACGTACCCAGTGGAGATCTGGGACAAGCCCAGCAAGCTGCCCATTGGTCTGGCTGCCATTGCTTCGGCGATTGTCGTGAGTCATCTTCCGAGTCGCGTGGCTTTAGACCACTATCAAGTCCACGGTACATGTCACGATGCTAATCTACTGGTGGTGTTCGTGTGCAGGGTATCCCACTTGTCGCCGCTGGTATGGCGCAGAGTTGGTGGACGGGCTGGATCGCACGCCGCATATCTGGAGGCGCGTGAGTAGTATCTCTCAACGATGTCCGTGCGTCTTTACGTGATGCTGACCATTGATTGTTATTCAGCGGTGATGTCGCTTTCGAAATTGCCTTCGTCGCAGTGGCTGTGGTCTTCTTCGTTACTAGGTATCTGGAGAGAAAGTACACTGGCCGATGAGGACCGCAAATTTGCATCATTGCATTTGGCGCATAGCGCCAGTCTTGGGTTTGTCGGGAAAGAAACATTTGTTCTGGTAGGAAGGGTTGTACCTCAACTGTACTCTGAGTTTGTACTTCAACCGTACACTATGTTGAGCTAGACAGGGGAATAGACAGGTAGAAATAGCCAAGGTTTATATAATGCTATAATAGCATGAGGTGCAATGCATGCTGCATACTGCTCTTACATGTATACAAAAGCAACGTCCAGTAGCCGAAAAAAAGCATAGACCGGGTTGTCACCGCACTCGTACCCGTACCCGTACGTAGGAGTCTATAACGGGGCCCATGAAACGTGGATGAGATGCCGTAAGGGCAAAGTCGTCATAACAGAGTAGTGCTGCAACTGCGTATTCACATTTACGCATCCACGATTCACTTACTCTCACCGTTCTTGATCACTGCTCATAGTGTATACCACTTGACAGGAGTCGTACTGCTCCAAGAATTTGTGAGCGGTGCCGCACAATCGCGCGATTTACTCTACCTATATCAAAGCGGCCCAGCGTACACAGTCAGTCACGACATCATCTACGTCTGCGTCGGCGCCTCCACGCGCTGATCCGCTCTATCCTTGTCTGCTTGGCATCGCTGTCTACTCGACCTCACACTCGCTCGCCTTTGTAACTTTTCCGCGCCTCAACATTGACAGGATTCACGATTCGAGATGGCGTTAGTAGGCTCAACGTCAACGACCACGTCCCCGTCTACGTCAGCATCCGCGGCAGCATCAGAAGCGGCTAGCGCAGCCACGACGGCCGAAACCGAAATGGACTCTACGCCGCCAACGCCGACATTGCGCGAAGAGCGCGTACGGCGGCGCAACTTGACCCGAGTCAATAGCGATCCCGAGCACGACCACGACCGCGACAACCACCGACACCATGATCAAGATGTCCAGAGTGGGATGGCGGCGCCGCAATCGGCCTACGAGCTGGGCGCAGTTGTAGGCGACGGAGCAAAGACGTCATCCTCTGCCTCTGCCTCTGCATTCAGCTTTAGCTCAGGCTCCAACTCGACGTCAAACTCGACGTCGAATTCGAGCTTTGGGCTGTCGGCCATCGCCACCAGGTCGAGGATGCGGTCGCCCCTTATTGGCGTCGGGGGCAAGAAGCTGGAGGACCTGAGGGATCAGTTGGAGATTGGGATTGAGAAGAAGTGAGCTTTGTCCTCTCCCATCTCCATTCTCCTCTTCATGCATCTTCAATTCGCGAACTCTCCCATCTTCGACCTTGATCTGCCATCATCAATACACAAGCGGATAAGCGGATATGCGGAGAACGTCGTGCTTGTTGGCCCTTCATCAACGGCCTACATATTACAGCTCGTATCAAACACTGATCATCACCAATCACACAGATTCGCACCGCTACATATACCTCCGCATAGAAGACTGCAGACTACGGCAGTAGCACTCTGGGCCCTGCTCTTGCCCATATGTCTCATAGCCTTCATCCTCTGCATGTGAGTCCTGCACACTTGATATCACCTCAACTAAAATCGAGTATGACTTTCGCTGACATACGCCGTCCGTCTCATTATACTAGGTCGTTCCCTCCCATGTGGATCGTCCTCATCCCATACTGTATCTGGATCCAATTTGATCAAGCGCCAGATAACGGCGGAAGACCGCAGGAATGGGCTAGGCGGAATCCGTGGTGGAGATATTTCTCGCGTAAGTACAGAGTTCAAGCCAGTGTGTAGGGTGCAGCCGCTTATGGATGTAATTGGCAGAGTACTATCCTTGCAGGTGAGCGGAGTACTTCGACGAGATGATTGTGAGCGGTGAGCCGTGCTGACGATTCTCTGCCGCATCCTGATAGTATCGTAAAAGTGGGTACTTCATTTGGCGATCCCGGATTTGACCTGTTCATGTGCGCTGACTTTATACACAGGAAGCAGAACTGCCAGCAGACAGGCCATACCTCTTCGGCTACCACCCTCACGGGATCATCGGGATGTGAGTCAGATGCGAATTCCGTTGTTCGTTACGTGCTTACAGTCATTGCAGGGGCGCTTTCGCGACTTTTGCGACTGAGGGTACAGATTTCTCCACCTACTTTCCAGGCATCAAGCCGCACCTTCTCACTCTTGGTAGGTAAACTCTCACTACTACCTTAATCTTCGCCAGACGACGCACTCTCGTGTTAACTCGGCTATAGAATCCAACTTCAAAATCCCGTTTTATAGGGAACTACTCATGATCCACGGTGTGAGCTCGGTGGCCAAACCATCCTGTGCGAACATCCTCTCCCAGGGACCTGGATCAGCAATTACCATCGTCATTGGCGGAGCGACTGAAAGCCTTTCTGCTCATCCGGGTACGGCGGATCTGACATTGAAGAGGCGGTTCGGCTTCGTTAAGATGGCCATCAAGGAAGGAGCGGATCTTGTCCCTGTCTTCTCTTTTGGCGAGAACGACGTGAGTGCCGTGCGGTCAATCATGGAGTAGAATGTGAGCGACTTGGTTGACGTGACATGGTATCTCTCCTGCGAACACAGATCTACGAGCAGCTGTGAGTGACTCAACTCTTTCATACGGTCCCAGTCGAATTGAAATTGCATACGCTGATGAGTGTGATGTATAGGGCAAATGCCAAGGGCTCTTGGGTATATATGCTGCAGAAGAACTTTCAGCGCGTATTCGGTTTCACCTTGCCATTGTTCTACGGACGGGGGTGAGTGCGGTCTCGTTTAATATGCGGGACCGAAGCGTTGGACGCTGACAATTGTATTATAGGCTTTTCAATTGTAAGCACCAGCGGCGCCGAGTATGACTAGTTTCACTGATCATCATGTCGCACAAAGATAATTATGGCTTGATGGTAAGCTTATGCTAGCCTGGCTCACTGGCGACCTATCTCGCTGACCACATCTTGTTCTGCTGCGTAGCCCTTCCGACACCCTATAGTCTCCGTCGGTGAGTTCGGCGTTCTCATCTGATCTCCAAAGACTCACTCCGAGCGAGAGACAGAGAGCTAAATACCTGACATGCGCAGTGGGAACGCCCATACACGTCAAGCGGGATCCGAATCCCTCGGACGAGATCGTGCAGGAATACCAACAACAGTACATCGACGAGTTGATGCGGTGCGTTCACATGCTATCATCCTCTTTGTGTATTCTATGTATTGCTGCGAGCTGACTTTGTTATTTGGCACTCGTGGGGGAATTGCAGAATATGGGACAAGTATAAAGACCTTTACGCGCGAAATCGGAGCAAGGAGCTTACTTTGGTTGCATGAATCTACTATTACACATTACATCACATTACACGAGCACGGGCACGAGCTGGCATGTATCGCATACATTACATATTCAAGTACATACCCAATGACTGCAAGGTGCGGACTGGGTGTTAGACGGTGTGCATGTCATTTGCTTGTGATATTTACTCTGGTTTGAAATGCATTTGCCGGCAAACTCGGATACTCGGTGTTCGGGAGACTGACTTTCACCACCAGTGACAACAACAATAAGTTCGTATCCGACTTTTGCAACGATCCTGCATGACAGCATAGATACAGAGATCAGTCACACCTCATCTGCCCACAACGGTACTAGCCATACTATAGACAAAGATCAGAGATGATCCTCGACTACTCAAGTAACCTCCCGACCCTAAATCCCGAGACGGGGTACTCGTTCTACCCCTACCCACTCTCCAGCAGGGCGTACCTCCATTCCACGCTCCTCTCCTCGCCGTCATCGGCGAAGGGGCAAAGGCCTTCTATTGGAACCTCAAATATCAACGCAGCTTCAAGTTCTTCGAGTACGAGCACGAGCACGAATCGCCCCGCGCGCGAGGTCACGTTATCGCTGCGACGCGCCGAGCAGCGCGCGCTGAGAGGCCTTCGTCCCGCGGGCGTGGGGTTGGGGATGGACGATGATTTGGTTTTCGTCGATGAGGAGGTGTTGGACCATGAGCAGGTGTGTTGTTCATGACATGATCATCATATCTGATTTTACAGCTTTCTCGTCATGTTCAATTACTGATCAGCCTGCATCCTCTCTTCTTGTTTCTGCCTTCTGCCCACTACCTCGACTCGATGCGTGTAACAGCGCGATACGGATATGTTCGGGCATCGTTTCCTACTACCCTTCGGCAGACGATTGACTCAAATGGAGATGGACGCTGCCCCCGTGAGTTGTTCGCGCTATACTCATGCATCATCATCATCGTCCTCATCGCACACCTAACAGTCACTAGTCACTTCATTATGTGTTCTGCTTCCACTTTCATTCCGTCGCGTCTCGTCACGCGTCGTTCGCCGTTTCATCCTCTCTTCTCATGATGCCTACATCTACATTCCTACTTCGTACTTGGCTTCTGCGACAATGCCATTATGCTAATATGCTAATACCTTTGCGGATGCGCTAGAGCCCATCACCTTCAGACCCAGACCACGAGCGGCGACAAGAAGATCGCACCCTAGGCTCACCCCGATCTCCACTGCTGGCAGGGGAAGATGGGGACGATGCTGAAGCTGATGCTGATGGCGAGGACGGGGGCGGAGGGGAGGTGGATTTGGATGCTAGTATCGAAGATCTAGATGCGAGTGTTCAGGCTTCGGATCTGGATCTGGATCAAGATCTGGAACAAGAACAGGAACAGGATTTGGATGAGAGCGTGGAGGAGTAGGAGATCATTTGCTGTACCATTGTACTACTGTACTACTATACTACTGTACCATTGTAGCATTAATGTATATGTGACTTATTATACGTGTCATACGTCCTCATCATTGTACAAAATGTACATGTCTCCAACACTGTCAACACCTCAACGCCTCGAATCACTTGGCGAAAACAAAGTCCACACTGCGCGGTGCTGGTGAGCGTCATAGGCCGTCAGCTTATAGCACAGCGAGACACATCGACCACTTGAGTAGGACAATGACGATAGCAGAACTCACCAGGGCCGTAGGATAATCGCTGTGGGACCTCGACGCCATCGCCTGTTATGTCTAGTAAACGGACTTTGAGTGCAAGCTCCGTCAAGATCTGCTCGAAGGGTACACGACGATCAGCACCTGGAGAAGCGGAAAAGAGAAGAAAAGAAGACGAGGAGAAGAGCAGCAGCGCAGAAGGGGAGAAGAGGAAGTCAACGCACATGGACGTAATTCGCCGAATCCTGACTCGCCATTCCCCCTCCGCCTACGCCCTCCCCGCGCAGCACGCGAATCCCATCCGTCCACTCGGCCAACTGCGCAGCATGAATCGCATCTAGGTCTAGCAGACTCAGTTCCGAGCCTGATATCAGGGAGAAGCTTAGTTTCGAGACGAGGTTGGGCGAGCGGGATCCTATGGCGCAGCCTGTCGAGGTTCGGAGTGAGGTTATGTTGCTTATTTCAACTGCGACTTGTCAGTAATCCATCTTACAATGATTATGATATGGACGAGGGTAGGGGAGCGCTCACTTCGTTCGCGCAGTGATTCGAATGTGGGATTATCGATCCGTTGGGCGAACTCGTCCCATGCTATAACCTTGCGATTGGGCGACTTGATCCAGCGACCAAGCGTCAGCGCTCGCCCTTAACGTGATAGACGGATACTCACCAGGCGGAGAAAGCGCAATGCCTTGTTTGGGTTCGCGCGCACGGACGACTGCACGTCCGACACAATCACGTTGGCAGAGTTGAACCACCCGCCTTGGAGCATACACCCAATCCTACCGACCACTTTCGTCAGTCCCAGCTCATACGGTATGTATATTTGCGCGACGTACCTCTGCTCCGCTAAGACGTCGTATGCCTCTCGGCCCATTTTATCCCTCAAATCCCGAATAGCCGGCCGAGTCATCATCCCATCTTCCTTCTCGAGCATTTCCATTTGTCTGTCTCGGATAGTCCGGTAGTCCGTCTTGATTAGGTCCTGCTCGAGGTTGAGCCATGTCTTGCTCGCTTCATCCGCTAGCGAGAGCCGGACTTGACTGCGGACTAAGAAGGTCACGCGATCGAAATCGTCTATCCTCGATTCAGATTCTTGCCACATCCTGTAGACGCAACCGTTAGCTCGTTCGTCTCTTCATGCCATGAAGGACGAGGTCGGCAATGCTCACCGGAAATAAAACTTTAGCACGAGGTGGTGCAAGCGTAAAAAGTTCAGTAGGAATAGTTGGAACGCTGAGGGCGCGTGATGACCCGCTTGCGAGATCTTGTAGTGTTCACAGAGGATTTTGACGCATTCGGCGCTACTCCATATATGAGCGAGAGCATCATACGCGACGAGGAGTGCAGCCTCACCTCGCCCTTCCAATGGGACAACGTCGTTCCTGTATGCGCGCTTGCTGCTCCATAACGAGCTGATCTCGCGGTAATGATAGTCAGTCTCTTGCTCATGTATTCAGGGATAGCATATTGAACTTACGTTGTGAAAGCTCTCCTCGTGCACCGCCGTCCAGTGCTGTCGGCGCATGGTTAATGAGCATATGTACTGCAGAACATAGAGGGGAGACTCACCAGACATTCCAAGCCTAATTCGCCAACGTCCCGAAAGAGATCCGTCTCCATGAGCAAGCCAGGCTCGACCTCCTCGGTATCAGTGTACAGCCCAGCCTTCCTCCACCCTGCCCAATTCCTCGCGAGGCGCTGTACATGCGCATCGCTCGTGTGCCCGCCTTCCTCTAGACCCAATTTGCCCAGCTCCCATATCTCCCTCAACATCTTTTCCTGCGAGGGCGATTGGTTCGGCCGGACGGGTTTCAGTCGGTGATGTTGCAGTATCGTGGCGTATCGATCTTGGAAGTTTAGGATTTGAGGCTCGACGGCGTTGTTGCCGCATGTCGGTATCAGGCGCTATGCGGATATGAGCAATGCGACCTTGGCATTTTGGCGTTTTGAGCATGAGAGATGTAACTTACGGAGACGTAGCGTCGTGTACTGAGGTGCTCTAGGATAGAGACCAGCTCAGGATACTGCCTGCTGTTCTCTTGATAACCCGATCGAAGGCAAGAATTGATGAGGCCAAGGCTGCCAAGACGTGACGTCGCCATAAGCGCAACGATCTGCTACAGATTGATACACCGAGCTCACCTCTGCGCAACCAGCTCGAGATCTCCCGTACCCTCCAACCTCTTAACGACGACTTTGAAGAAGTACTCCACCGAGCCACGGGACAGCTCGGCTCCTGGCTCCTGCTGCTCGTCCTCGTGCTCTCGCATAGCTTTTATCCTTGCGAAAACCCTATCGAACCCATACTGATTGACCGAGTCGGGCTCGGGCGCTCTCTCTTTCCCTTTTCCTTTGCCTTTCCGGTCTTTCCTGCTCGGCGCGCCGTACGGCGTCACAGGCATCTTAAGTCCTGCAGCCGTACCGGAGCTCTCGCCATTGAGCAGTGGCGACGAGATCACGAGCTTGCGCACGATAGCCGAGGCTGGTCGGAGGACGTTGGGCTGCGAGGCCGATATCACGAGGTACAGCATTCGGTCAATGAATGAGTCGGACAAGTCCCCCCAGCCGGATTCGAACTCGAGAATACCACGCACGCCTTGCAGTGCGTACTAGTTTACGGATCGAGCGGAAATATCAGTGATTCTATCCTGGTATCTGTATTTCTACCATCATAAACAACAAAGTCGGGTCACGACTCACAGCCAGACTGTTCCCGGTCAAACCACCGTCAACCCGCTCTAAGAACCGCACGAGCAACCTCATGCCTCCCTTGAGCATGAACTCCACGGCAAAGTCCTCCTCCTTGATATATTTCTGAAGGTTGAAGAGAGCCAACTTGAGCGGGATACCTTCGGTTTGAGAGGGGATATTGAGCGTTGATTCGCCTAGTGATGAGCGCGAAGCGGCTGTTTTGAGGGCGTGTACTACTACCAGTGCCTCGGTCGCTGGGGACGGCACGAGTCTGTCACAAAGGAGTCAGCCTGGATCAGATTGACTGCAGAGGGTAGCGGGCAGAGAGCATTGCAAGAAACGCAAAACGCACTTGAGCACATCGTGGTTGTACACTTTACTCGGCAGGTTGTTCTGCGTGACGAGCGTGTCCGACTCGTCTCGGAGACAAAGAGTGATATGGTGCTCTTTCGACTCGAATGATGACGCCATGATCTCGACGATGTATGCGACGCGCTGAGGGTGAGGGAAGAGGCTGATTAGCGGGAGAAATTCCCTTGAACGGCTAAGATAGCTTACTGCTTCTGGGTCGATACGAGCAGGGATCTTTCGGCCTATTGTCAAAATAGCTGATCAGTGACCCGGGCTCTTGTGAGCAGGATGAAGGGATACACATACCCTTGTACATGACCATGTTGGTGGGAATCGCGCCTCGCCTAGTGACAGGCTGAGCAGGCGATCGTTCCGACATCGCGTAGTGGTGTGCGTCGTGTGTAATGATTGCGTGATAGCAGTTCAAAGGTTCCTTTGGCTGATGGCTTATAGTAGCTGTAGAAGTAAGAGCCGCAGGTGTCCTTGGCTATCGATTGTCTGACCTGCCCACTTCTTCACCTGTTGCTGCTGTCACTGCTGTCACTGCTGCACTACAGTAGTCCAATGTTGATACGATATACGCTCTCTATCTCTATCTCGCATCTTCCTATGCTTACGGTTTTCCAGGCACGGGGCCGCTGCGCTTCTAACGCGGGGCTCCGTACTTCGCCATCCACTCGTCCTGGATTCTGTTTCTCTGTTTCTTGGTCTGGTATCCATACGGGTCGTCGAATGCTTCACAACTCATTTTGGCAGGTCACTTCCACAAGCAAGAGAGCACGTATAGGTTCAAGAATATACTTGCTTGACGTGAGATGTCGGTGGTAGCTACTATCGCCTCGATAGGTATGGCCGTGGGGTACGTCGAATTTTGGCTCTCTCTCTTTCTTCGTTTGGCTGTAGAGTAATTCTGACGAGTTTTCCGTAGCCCACCACTGATCTATGCAGACCAGGTGAGCTAGCTAGACTGATCTGAACTATGCTCTGTGCTGAACTCAAGCTATAGGCGTATAGTATTGTGAAAAAGGGGTAAGCGACTGCACCGTTTCGCGCTACCATTGTCCCTGCAGATGAAGGAGTCATGAGCGCAGCGCTGATAATGCTCATCGATGCCGCAGAGACTCGTCAGGTTTCTCACATGGTCAGTACCAGCTTTGGCTTTCTATTCCTTTCAATCCCATAATATCTCCTTGCGTTGGCTTATGACTCGTTGTGCAGACGTATGCGGGGTCGTGATCATCGCGAATATCATCCGGGTGTTCTTCTGGCTCGGCGCGAGGTTTGAGACGCGTGAGTACCGAGTACCGAATCCTTCGTCCCCCGATTCAGACAAGCCATAATCAAGATATCCAATGCTGACCGCTCTGGGCTTTGTGCGGATGCGACGGACATAGCCCTCCTGATCCAATCCCTTCTCCTGATTCTATCGCAATTGATCCTCCTGGCCATCTGTCTGCAGAACATGCCTTCGCCTACTTCTGACGAGGGCGAAGGGACGTACGCTCCTCTGTCTCCCCTACCTCAGTCACACGAGCCCGACTCCCACACGGGCGTGGACGTAGACGCGGACGGAGAGAGACAAGGGGACGGAGAAAGAGACGGAGAAGCCTTCGCCCGAGGACATCGACGCGAAGAATCGGCGTTCCTCTCTCAACCGCCTGCCCGCTCAGCTTATATCCCGCAACCACGAGAAAAGGGTGTGCGAGGTCTGATCAGTGCGCTGCGCAGAGGGCAGAGACCGTTCGATTTCTGGCAGTGGGAAGGGTACGGCGCCTACCTCGAGTTCCTCGCTGGACTCATTGTCGTTCTGGGGATTGCGCAGGTCGTACTGGGTAGATGGATGTGGTGGGTTTGCTCTTGAGTAGAGATAAAGCAGGACTGACGTGATTGTGTGATAGGTATATTGATGCGTACGTCTATTTAAACAATTTCGGCGTCTTAGCACAGGCATAGTCTGCTATCCTCGTGTACACGAATCGCTGACGAAAGATGTCGATTACAGACTCGGCTTCGTCGCTCTGACGATAGGTGAGCGATACCGTATCGTCGCATAATTATTCTCGCACCATGGAATCCGCTGACACTCCCACGATGCTGCAATCAGAATCTACGCTACCGATACCGCAGTTCATAGCGAACTTCAAGCGCAAGTCATGCTACGGATTTCGCTCGTCGACTCTCGCCGGATGGTTCTTTGGTGACGCGTTTAAGTGAGTCTTGCAAATTGCGCTCAAGTACTTTAGGTCGCTTCGAGCTCGATCTTCGGGATCAGACTAGAGTCTTGCTTGTAACTTGTATCTGACATTGTCTCTGCCGCGTCAGGACAATATACTTCTTCCTGCGTGGCTCGCCGGTCCAATTCAAAGTCACCTCGATCCTCACTTTATGCTGGGACAGCGGTGCGTCATATCTATATCGCACATGAAAATGCAGCTGATCAAGAGATCACGCGACTACTATCTTCTGACGCACGGCCAACAGCCGTCCTCGCGCAAAGGGTGATGTACGGTGCCAATCCACCTAGAGGAGGCGGACCGCACTTGTCTCATGGTGATCATGGAGTGGGCGCGGAGGAAGAAGCGCGCGGTCTGGCTTCGTCGCAGAGGGAAGGCGTATGAACGTGATTCGTGGGCGTCCCTGTACCCAGTCAAAATGGATATATATGCTATGCATCTCCCCCGTATCCGCTATCACTTGCACGCACACCCACACCCACGCCCCTACATCCCTGCACGCTGTCGTACTCTGCTCATGGCTCGCGCGCACAGGCTCGCAACACTCGCTACGCTAGTCTAGTGGTGAGACTTGTCGAAGATGTTGCCCGACTTGCCCTCCCGCCTCTGCTTGATTCGCTCGACGCTGGCGTTATCCCACTCCTCCCTCTCCTTGTTCTCAGCGAGGACCTGCTCGATCAGGGGGGTAAGGTATCGGTCGTCCTACAACAGCCAAACAACCAAACAAACGGTTTATCAGTACAGACTTCTACGCTGTACGCGAAAGAGGATGAGAAAAAGAAGAATAATACGCACAGTCTCGTGCCTGGTCCATTGCTCCTTGGGCAAGGGCTTGTGCAGCATCGACTGGATCAAACCCCGCCTTAAACGGTAGACACGGTCGAACGATTGCTGCGGGGTCAGACGGGAGATGGCCTGTGTGAAATGAAAATAGTATGTGTCAGCGGTCGAATGCACAATGGACATTTGAGAGTAGGGTGGTTAGATAAATAGACGAGGATCGAGTTGCGCTGCTCTGCCAGCCAACTCATACGACTGCAGCCAGGGCTC
>JALPCB010000134.1:0-51982 GCA_026538395.1 Cryptococcus sp. GC_Crypt_3
TAGGCCTTGATCCCACAATGGTTTCTCGTACCAGTTGCGCGTCGACCGCTCACTGTCCCTCCCCCCTTCTCTTCCAGAGTGGGACGTGGCGACACTCTCCCTCTCACGGAGATGGGAGTCGGCGTAAGCCGCATACTCCCATATCCCAGATCCGGCTCCGGCTCCGGCAATGGCATCGTGACTCTGCGTATTGGGTCGAGCCATACTTGTCATCTTTGCCGATTCGTGGGGGTCTCTCCGGGAAAAGTTGGGTAGGTTGGTCATACTCGGGTTCATTGTGGGGAATGGGTACTCTGTCATCTCCCCTGTTTCATCATTCATCAGTTTCGTAGAAGTCGAATTGGTAGACGACGACGTCAGATTTCGGACGCTATTTGACGCCGCTGAGGAATGAGTGTGCGTGGGAAACGTTCTTGGCGGGAGAGGGAACGACAAAGATTCTGACTCTGCGTCGATATCCTCTACAGCCCCAGCTCTTTCTCTGATCATCTTCGTAAGTTCGCCTTCGCGAACATGGTCTCGAGGCGCAGAAGATTGAGACCACATAGTATTGACTGTCCCACTCCGATTCAATCCGCCATCAGCCACCGAAGACGGCGCAGAATAGAGACTCCCGCTTGCGTCCGTGGGCGCGGTCACGACCAAGCTCGGCATCGGCATCAACATGCCTAGTCCAGCACCGGGTATGGGTACTGATAGAGGGGTGTTAAAGGCTGACGAATCGAAAGTGGACGAGTATGAGCTGCCCCATGTCTCATGCGAAGCTTTGTCGAGTGCCTGGGTAGGCTGAGCTATCAGAGGCGGCGAGATCCTCCTGTTCTCGCCGACACTCTCATCGGGGAACAAGGTATGCTTCTCCGCCCAAGCAGGGACCGATTGAGGTAAAGCCGGCAAGCCCTGTTCCTGCCTCAACCTATCTGATCGTTTCGAGTAGCTCAGATGATCGGCGGGATGCGTGGCTATGGGAGGTAAGACCGAGTCGCGGAAATGCCTGAGCGAGAGCATAGGTGGGAACCGGGAGCTTTGTCTTTGGATAGTCGATATGGGCCTGGACAAGAAGCTGGGCACAGCGAGCGACGTTCGCGAGAGCATTGATGGGGCCGAAAAGCGGGATTGGGGTGCGGACGAATCGTGTTTCTGGCGATTACAAACTGTCAGCTTCTGCTCGCGCTGAGCAAAATATATGTGCTGTTCACCTCGCTCTCGTCTTCTACACTATCAGGTATATCGCCACCGTAGAACCAACTGGAGCGCAACTCGAGCGTCCGCTTGACTCTCTTCCTCCGCTTATACCACCGCAGCCCGTACAGGGCTGCCCAAAGCAGGAGCAGCAAGCCTACAACTCCCGCTATCGCTGTCCCAGTACTAGAGCCCTTGGACCAATGCGATGACGACGCGGATGAAGCGTTGTTCGAGTTCGAGTTCGAGTTTGAATCGGTACCGGAAGTCGGACTGGAGGTGGACTCGGGCGAAGCCGTAACGAGATGCGAGGTGGCGGCTTGTTGGGCTTCGGCGGTGATGCTGACCTGTGCTGCCGTCTTGGAGGTGGATGCTGGGATGGTGTTCCCATCGCTCGTGACGGATGATGACGATGTGTCTCCATCGTCTGAAGCGGAGATGGATGAAATGTCGCTTGAGCTTGCGGACATGGACGTCGGCAACGTTGATGACGTGGAGGTTGAGGTGACTGACAGATCACCTGTCAGCCGT
The DNA here is from genome assembly GCA_026538395.1 of Cryptococcus sp. GC_Crypt_3. Lineage (NCBI taxonomy): Eukaryota > Fungi > Basidiomycota > Tremellomycetes > Tremellales > Cryptococcaceae > Cryptococcus > Cryptococcus sp. GC_Crypt_3. The sequence continues at coordinate 1,711 of JALPCB010000134.1, forward strand.
GACGCATCTAAAGTAGTGGTCTGGCTCACCTCCAGACGCAGGACTGGCGCTAGTTCCCTGAGAGTAGGTGGCTACGCCTTCGAAGTCTGTTGCCACAGAGGTGATACCTGCTCACGAATATATCTCAAATCAGCGCCACATTCTCACTCACTACTCGATAAAACTCACCCGCTGTGGTCGTGGTCTGCGCCGCTTGATCTCCATTAGAGCTTGAAGCCGTGATAAATGTGTTTCCCAAGGTACTGGTGCCTGCTGCCGCTGTCGCAGTAGCTGTCGTCGAGGAGGCGGACGAAGTGCTCGCAGTGCTCGCAATGGCATTGGTCGCACTTGTTGCACTTCCAGTGACCCCGCAGCCTCCCCAGATAGTCTGCGTAGGGACGGAGTACACACTTGCAACGCTTGAAGTAATGGTGATAGTCGACCACGAGGTAGACGCTAGACCGTAGTAGGTCGTCGAGGACGTTATTGTAGTGAATGAAGCGCACGAGTCGTCCTCGTTATTGGATGTAAATTTGTCCGCCCGGCGATGTGGTATGAACTGTGCGCGAGCGCGACGATGATGCGAGGTGCCCCCGCTGGTGCCGGTGCTTGTGACCTCTGCTTCAGAGGTGGTCGTGGTGGCTGAGGTGCTTTTGACGGTACTGGCCGCAACAACAGAAGCGCTCCGGGTACTGATGCCGGTACTAGTCCTGGTACTAGATTGCCCCAACGCTTGATCGTTGTTTGCCGAAGCGGAAGTGACTAGGTGCTGCGTCGACGTCGACATTATCTGCTGAATGGCGGACGCGGTGGTTCGCGCCTGAAATCCCGTCTCAGCCCCAGCCTCAGCTGAGGTCGCTTGTGTGACGCCACTTCTGTCGGCGCTCGTTCTATCTGCGCTTGTCGAAGTGATCGCAGACACAAGAGAGCTCAAAGCGGTGCCTTTTAGTGAAGACGCCGAAACACCTGTCCGGCTATACCCAATTGTTGTGGATGGAGTAGAAATGTGGCCCGATATGAGCGACGAAGAAGAGAGTTTGGCATTGTCTCCACCCGTCGCAGTACTCGAGCTTCGAATATCGTCGGAGGTATGGGGTGATCTAGTGCTTGTGGTAGTGATAGCAACGGAATCGAATGCGATCGTCAAACTGGCACTGCGGTCTCTGCTGATTTTTATGGATACTTGCTCAGTTTCAAGTTGAACCGCGGCGGCATCATTCCCTTCCTCGAGAGAGGCTGACGCTGACGACGTGGTCCAAGAGGCACTATGGATGGTAGCAGATGACGAGGGCGTTGTTGGCGATATCGTGCTTGCGGCGATATGCGACGAAGTGGTGGGAAAAAAAGCAGAGCTTATTTCCGCAGTGCGAGAGCGCGAAGACGATGTAGAAGCGATTAAAGAAGAAGAAGGAGAAGAAGGTTTGTAGTCGATGGACGAGACGGTGCTGGAGCCCAGTAGCGTGGCAGAAGTGGCTTTGAGCGCTATCAAGTCTTGATCCCTCGTTTCCGTCGCGGGCGATGTCGATGCTGCCACGAGGGTACTGGCGGACGTAGGGGACGCAGTGACAGAAGTCGGATCTGTGATAGACTGCGTGGAGCTGCTCGTCAACGCTGATGATTCTTGATACGCGAGTCTCTCTGACGCCGTCGATATCGAGGTGGGCGATATCGACTCGCTTTTCATCAGAGAGGATGTGATACTAGATGATGCTACTTCCTCTGGACTGGGCTGCTCAGTGACAGTGGCGGTGGCAGCGGACTTGCTCTCGCTGATGGTAGACGACTGCACAGCTACCAAGTCCTGTTGGCCTACAGCCGTAGAAGATACAGATATGGACGAGGGCGAGATGGCATCTTCGCTAGCCGCGACGGGCGCGATAGAGGATACGGTTGATGGCTCGACAGTAGATGATGGAGAAATCGCAGCATCGTCTTGGACGATGATAGAGTTCGGACTGGCTGATGCCGTAGTCGTGGGAGCAATCGCAGCGGTGGATGTTGTCGAGGTCAAAGTCGACGAGACACTCGTCTGGCCAGTTACAGCCAGAAGATCGTTGAAGCCCACTTGTGATCGCGACGAAGCAGCAGACGCAGACGCAGCAGCAGACGCACAGCCGCTCGTCGTCCAGGTGGAAACAGTGGGTCGGCCGGTGACGACGATCGGTGTCGAAGTGACTATTGTCGTGGGGACGTATGTCCTACATCATGATATAGCACCACGTAAGATCAGTGTTCAGCCTTCGGCGCGACTGGTCTCTGATGGAGCAAGAGTGACGAAGAAGGACTCACGTTGATGTCGCGTACAAGGTAGAGATGGGGGTTGATTCGCACATCCTGCCTGCACTGCTGAGTACATACGTTCTTCTGGAACTATGTGGTTGACTGGTCGATCGATCGATCGATCAGTTCTATCGGACACTATCGTCACTGGCCTGACTGAGACGAACAGCGGTCGTGGCTGTCAATGACCTTCGAACTTCACGCCCTCTTGCTGACTGTAGTACTGTGCGGCGTGAGCAATCAAGTTGGCCGATTACGATAAAGTAGTCAAAGAGGACAATCAAATTGATGATCTCGACACACAGCTTTCCATCATCAGTACGACCAACGGACCTTCCCAAGGCCCAGCCATGTGCCATTCCCCCTCCCACAATCCCATCTGACTATCGCAACCATGAAAAGCACCTGCGCTTGCGCTGACCTACTTGGCATGCCATCGCCATCTCACTCTCGCTCTCTCAGGATTGAAGGAGAAAGGAGTAACAACCCCAAGGCCCCAAATCACGCTTTTACCCCGTCCAAAGGAGTCACTGAACCACTCCATGGCCCTTTGTGACATCTTTGTATTTCCCCTTCCTTTCTTCCGTCTCCTTTGATCAGCCAGACATCCCTTTGATAGACGATAGCACTGCCCTTTATCGTAAGTAAGGCGAGAACGAGAGAGAGAGAGAGAGAATCAAAAAAAGAGGAATCAAATGATGGCTTGGGTCCCTTGAAACACCATCTTTTGGGCATCGAGAACATGATTATTACAGATACGCTTAGCTCGTGCTTTCTTTAGTTGACCTTCGTCAGAATAGATCGGCCAGGTGATCAATGTGAGTATCTGAACGACTAGAGCACCGGCCAACTCATGTTGGTCAGTGCGATTGAGAATATCCAGGGATGATTGCTAAAATATGCCTTGTATCGTTAACATGCACTTCTATTTCACAAAGCCTCCCTTCGGGATCCTCCCTGATTAATCCCGCAGTCAATGCGATGGCCAACTCCCATGTTGCAAGTGCCTAAGGACGTTTGGATGATGTTCGACGCATCACTTGTTTGCAGTCTTGTACGCCACCATGCCTCCCAGCGCGAGCGAATACCCTTTGGTCGCAATCGACGAGTTTGATGGTCGATACATTGAGATCATGGTAAGCCAGAAGAGGGCAGGGGCAATAGGTGGTCTTTATGTCAGCGTCCCCTTTTTCGCCGACATTGGCAGCAAAAGCATATGAGGATCGGACTCACCGAAAATCTGTATAGGAGTAATCGGGCTGCCGAAGAAGATACAGCTCGACGAGATAAGAAGGATATCCTGTCACATCTTGCGTCAGCTAATATTTCGCACGAAAGTGTCAAATACAAAGCTGACCTTGAACACGCCAGCAAGCGTCAGAACCAATCCGCCCGCAGTGCCAATGAGGAAGACCGCGGCGATATTGAGGCCAAAGGCGACTGCCGCGTTGGAAAGCATGATGAGCGGGCCTATTCTGAGGAACTCGTAGAATGGTGCTAAGCCCTCGGTGAATGGCAGGAAGCAGGCGTTGATGATAGCGCAGACCTATAGAGATGTCAGATGGCGACCGTTGAAGGATAATGAGTAGACATACGGGAGCGTAGTAATGCAATGAGCAGAGCGGGTCCATCTGTGAGGGACATGGAGTCAGAACAGTTTGCGCAAGCAATTTACAACACGCTTACCTTCAGGCCCTGCAGTAAAATCTGGATCATGACCAATCGCCTGCTCTCGCGTCAGTATACAGCAACTATCGGAGAGCGATGAGATTCTCACGATGACTCGAACTGCAAAAAATGTCAGCGCATATCAAGACTGTCATTTTGCGGATTGACTCACTGCCACAGCGCTGACTTGGCAGACGAAGCCAAACATCTGGAAGTGCAGTTCCCCGTATGCAGCTGCAGCAATTTGTCAGCCTTTTATCTATCTTTGAGGTGACATGGTGATGCGACGCACCGAGAGCGCAGCCCGTCGAGATCAGCGCAACGATCAGGACGAGCCGTTGGTTCAGCGCTTGCAGCTTGAAGATGGCTGATATGAGGAGGATAGCGACTGGAGTGAATGCCTGAAAGCACAATCCTCAGCTCAGTACATTGTAGGAAGTGGAATTCCTGCTGACCTTGAGCATCTGGATGAAGGAAACGCTCAGGCTGGATTGCAGAGTCAGCTGGTTGGCCTTGATCGTGTACACCGGCAGCTCACGTTAAATACGCCGTGTTACTGAGTATCAATGACCCGGAGAATAGCACTCCAATTGGTAAGATAGACTTGGTATAGAGCTCTCTCTGTGAAACAGATTCGCTCAGTATTGACCTTCGGCTGGAGAGAGTCCCCAAGACTCACGGTCATGGTGACATTATCCAGTCCGTTCATCAGGTTGGTGGTGACACGCAGTATCCGTGTTCCCAACGCCTAGTGAGCAAGGAGATCAGCTGATAGCTAAGTCAGGAGCAGTGCCGACTTACAGCGCAGCCCAGATGATATGATGTGCTGGAGGATACGACCGTGTCAGTAAGGTTTGCCTCGGATGACGCCGCAGGAAGCTGAGCCTATGAGCGCTAGCCAATGGCTTACATGAATATAGGCTGGTGAGGTTGTGTCAGCGCTGTGGCCATGCTCGACTCGTGGTAGCACTCACATATGGGTAGTTGAGGTTGGTGTACAAGTACTCTAGAAGCGCAGGGACGGGAGTAGGTAAGCGTCGTCATCCCTTCCCGCCTGGGCGCTTGATCGTTGACGATCGAGCGTCGAGCGCTGCTCACTGTTGTACAGAATGACCGCTGAGGAGAGGGCGATCCATATCGGGACTATGGCGAGAGGTGTCAGCTGTCTGCGATGTGCGTGATGTGGTGGGCTGCGGACATACTGATGGCTGCTGCACTCATAGCTGGACGTCGGTCGTCTTTCTGCTCCGGGAGGTTGGGAGTGATCTCGACTGATTTTCTCGCTTGGGTGAACTGTGCGAGATTGACAAAGCGGCTGGTCAGTACTCCGAACCGACGGCATCAGGAACGAGGTATGAGGGGGAATAGCATTGCTGTGCCTGGGAGGAAGCACGTACCAGACCCTCGCCCTTCTCGAGCCCGTGAGCGAAGTAACTACTCCTCGCATTCTTGTCATCCTCCGGATTCGGACTGCCCGAATTCGTCCTTCGCATTGAATCGGAGCCCTTGTGAGGGTATCCTGCGATAGCGGTTGGCGATGCGAGTGGGGGCGACGAGCGGGGAAGATGGGATGGGAGTAAGGGCGCTACGCGATTGTTGGACATTGGCGTTTGGCCGGTTGTTATCTCGAGCGGTGGAGGTGGACTGAGGTGTATATCTGTATGTTTTGAAGATGTAGCGCGTGAAGCTGACAGAGGAGGTGGATGAAATGTCGACAAGGCTCTACACGCTGCTTGTCCCCAAGCTAGAGTGCAGTGGTGACAAGAGAAGCAGAGTGCAGAGTGTATGCTATTTGTGACGATAACAATGGTGCTTCTGCAACAACACCAACTTCTCATTTGAACCTTAAATCATGGGCCACTCCCTCGGCTGAAGGCGGACAGCCACGTGCTTCCCGAGACAGATTTACGTAAGATACCAGACGGCCGAAATGTTCTTCTTGGTCTTGGTTGCGGCCTTGGCTTCTGCTACAATAGGCGCTTCAGCTTGTGGTGCACTGCGCCAGTACGAGTACTTTGCACAACGCACATCTTTGTTCTTGTCTCAACATATCACTGTCATGCTGAGGTAGCACCAGGAATCATGGCTGTCACAGACTACTTTTCGGTAAGTTCCTCAGACTGTTGGCTGGATATACGATCGGGATTTACGTACTGACCGATCGGCAGCCCGTCGCATTTTTCATCCTCCTCCGAGAAGCTCTCGAGGCGGGAATCATCAGTAAGTATCCCTCACTCGGTATCACAACACCACCCCTTTGCTAATCTTCTTTTATTGTGCAGTCGCGGTACTGCTTGGCCTCGTATCACAGATTGCGCCACCTTCCAGCACATCCCACATCCCGCTTCCGGAACATGTACGGACGTCCGAAGACTCTGCGCGGTCGTCGACCGAACTGCTATCTGGCGCCAGCCCCTCTCGCGGATCGCGCTATGGGTCCAACACTTCCCCCGATATCGCTCTAGAGCGCTCTAACTCAGAGCCTGGGAGAGAAAGTGGAACATTCTTGCATCCCGACGATCGTCCGTTCTCTAGAGATAGTGTCCACGACCATCATCATGTCGTCGAGATGGACTTTGACAGAGGGGCCGTCGTGCGGAAAATGAAGTTACAAATCTGGTCCGGAGCGATACTGGGCGGTACGGTCGCTCTGGCCATCGGAGCTGTCTTCCTCTATGTGGTGAGTAGACTACCTGGTCCCTCTTGGCATATCACTTGCTTGATTGAGACTGATCTTACACGACGTTGCTAGTTCTACCACTACACGCACGATCTATGGCAAGACGCCGAGAACCTCTGGGAAGGCGGATTCTGCCTCATAGCCTCCATCCTGATCCTCATCATGTCTCTCGCCTTCCTGCGACTTCCTCACGCGCAGACCAAATGGCGTTTGAAGCTATTATCGGCTTATCAAACGGGCGCAGGGGACGAAGGGGTTCACGGCGATGGCGAGTATTCACCACCGTTGCACCTCGGCCACAAGAAGATCAGACGGCGTAGCTCCCATGGAGGAGCGCGAGAAGGCCTCAAGCGTTTCCTCAAGCGCCGAAAGGCCAATAGGGCTACTGCGATTCTCTTTGGACTCCCGTTCATTACTGTCCTCCGAGAGGGTCTGGAGGGTGTTGTGTTCATTGGCGGAATAGGTTTGAGCGAGAGCGGATCTTCGTTGGCTGGCGGGGGCATTGGCGGATTGATCGTCGGTGGCTTGATAGGTGCGTCACGAGCTCTGACATGGCCGTATAGCAAAAAGGATCAATGAAGCAAGTGGACGCTGATGCGATCGTATTTAGCCTATTTGCTATTCTCCACCACGTCGCCACTGTCCTTACGAACATTCACGACTTCGTCCTCCCTGCTCCTCTTTCTGATCGGCGCGGGCCTCTCGGCCAGAGCAGCCTTTTCGCTAGAACGACAATACTTCATCAACGGCGTGGGGACGCAAGCTGCAGAAGCAGGTAATGGGCCCGGGAGTTATAGAGTCGCGGGCAATATCTGGCATTTGCCCTATGGCGATCCTGAGCCTGGAGCCGAAGGTGGGGGACCGGGGTGGCAGTTGGCCCAAAGTCTTGTGGGGTGGAACAACATCGGCACGGTGTGGACAGTGTGCGTCACTTTCCATACTTCATCACATTTCGTGTGCAGTTTACGATGCTGATGCTGCCAACGTCCAGTTCGACCTACATCACGTTCTGGTTGACCATCATCGTCACTCTCATCTATATGAAGTTCAAAGAAGGTCGCACGACCATCCTCGGCTATCGCTCGGTCAGAGGTAGAGAGAGGGAGAAGGCGCGTCGATTGCTCGCGAATGATAGTAGGAGAGAGGACGAGGAAGGGCTTTTGCGTACCCGTTCCCATTCGCAAGATGGGCGGGATTGAGACTTTAGTTATAGAAGGTCGGATTCCCTGTCATACATATACCGAATGTATCGCTATTCTCATTACCACCTCATTATCAGTCTCGTTCCACCACAACCATTCCCCATTATCATCTACTCATACATGCATCTAGGTACATGCTGTTATGGACTACATAGGTCGTAAATGTCATGTCGAGATCTGCTGATTCCAGCATCTGTTTACAAGCAGGGTGCTCTGTAGTTGCAAGATACTCAGAACTGAAGGGTCAAGATATCATCAGTCAGCCTCGCCTTCTCCTACATGCCAAAAGCATGCAAAGATGTTTTTTTTTGCTGGCAATGAGAACGGCAGCACTCACCCTGATTTGATATGACCCGTTTGCCTTCGATAGGTAACGAACCCATTTAACGCTCTGATATCCGCTCTTCTCGAATACCTTTAAGAACCGCACCAGCAACCCAGAAGCAGTAAACATGACCACTAAGTGATTCAAATGCGACTTGTCAGCCCTGCTCACTGTTGGAGCGGACCAATAGTGGGACCAATAGTGCTCACCTGAGAAGTCTAGCTGAATAGGCGGTCGGGACCACGCTTGTCTATGTGTTGTCGTGGCAAGTTCTGCCTCCGCCGTGAGGGTGCACTCCTGAGCGCCTTGTATACGAGGTATCCTGCGAGGCATGTCAGCACTCCGTTTCTACCGGAAACCGATACGCTGCGTTGGATCCACGAAAATTGCTGACTGAAGCAAAGTAGCACTCACTTCCAAATGATGACATTCTCCCCTGGGACGTATTTCGCCTTTCCGACCCCGACCTTGGCTACGACGCCGGTAGTGTTCAGTGGCGTCGGTATCCTCAGTACAACATTATTGGCATTCAACTTCGGGTCAAAGTTGGCTTTGAGGTGAATGGTGTATTCCACCCGTGATTTGGTCGGTTCCGCAACATGCGTCTGGAGACGGAAGGGCAAGTTGATGTTCGACGTTGAGCGATATCTGCGAGGTGGAGAGAGTTAGTATATGAAACGATATGGCGGTACCAGCGAGGGACATTGTGCAAGTGTAAGGACTCACCGCATGAGCTCAAATTCGCCATCTGGAGGGATAAAGCTGATCGACCGGTCCGAATCGAATTTTCCCAAGCGCACACATTGATGGAATTGGCAATCATCCAGCTCGACCGCGCTATCTGACTTAGCACTCGATTCGCCTCTACAATCGTTTTAAAAGGTCAGCTGAGGGGGTCCATCGTCTTTTCAGCTGATACTGACCGTTTTTGCAGTACTAGCTTGTCGTTCAGCCCAAATTTGCATTCGGGTGTTCCACTCAAATATGCTCGCATGAGGATCTGCCCGTCGACATCTGCCCGCAGAACCGCACCTGAAAATGAACGGGCTTGTCAGCATTCGGGTGGCGACTTTTGTCTCCTTCATATTGAGACCCACCTTCCTTGCTCATCAGCAAATTGACAGTCTCAATAACATCCACGAAGGCCTCATTCTTGCGATACTTGACGTCGGAGCGACGCCACGACGTAGCACCTGTGGCTTGGATGGTAATCTTTGACGAATCCTCGCGCTACAGTATGGTATTCGCAGAGGTCAGCTCAATACTACCATAACATTACGGGGGAAGACGCACCACTGCCATTTCCGACTTGATGCTCTCGGTCGTTATGTACATCTTCAACGTGTCGATCTCCGAGTTTTGCGGGTACCCAAAGTCCAGTATCTCTATTGGGTTGAAATAGCACTTGATTTCAGCTGAGGTCCAAGGCGCAGGTGTGATAGGTGTGCAGGGAGATGACGCACCATCCAAGAGCTCATATATCAAGACAAAGTTGTTCTTGACGCTTTCCTCGTCTAGCTTGCTGAAGTAAGACCGACCAATAGTGATGAACCGATACAAGAACTCGAACACCAGCGCTGCTGAAGCGTTGCATCTGCGAGCTCATCGGGTCAGCTACAAGTCACAGGCGTCGCACTCCATGTCAGCTGACTCACTTTGTTACTCCGACCACGTATACGTTGTTGATTCGCACGTGAAAGAATGATGTTGAGCCTAATGTGATTATAGGTGACCGGACGTCGGGATTGGAGATGACTTGTATACGAAAGACATCTGAGATGGAGCGTCTGTGCAAAAGCAGTCAAGTGTCAGCTTGCTAAGTTTGCGATGAAACCTTTAGCTCACTTGACATCTGCTCGGAAGAGACGAGAGATCAGGACCTGTATTGGCCGAGAAGCCTGGGTCAGATTCCATTTGCACTGCAACGACGTCACCTACCTCTCCCTTTTGGTTGAATATGAAGAATGCCTGAACAACGACTCTTGTATCAGCGGAGCTGCCGACATTGCGTCCTTCTGAGCAACTTACTGAGATCATCTTGACTGCTGCAAAGGAGTGTTGAAGTGGACAGAAGATGAAGTAGACAGACTGGAGACAACAATAACACTCCAGGTGAAATGGGCCGGGTAACATGCCATCAGTCGCGTGTGGGTCTGTGCGTCGATCAGTCATAGTGACGATTAGCTGAATAGCTTATCTCATCCCCTGCTTTTGCAGTCACTTGACTTTATCAATTCCACCGTTGCTGTCTACTTTTTTGGATCAGTCGTTGATATTGAGATTCGACTCGAGATTTGACCAGTGATCACATCTGCGAAGCTACATAGATTCGACTCGTCATCATATCGATACAGAGTGTATGCTTGGGCGAATTGCACGATACCAAGCACGCTCTCATCTCGCTCTTTCGCATCGCAAAGCATCGACCTTACTCGCACACACAAAAAGGCCAAGCACAACCCGGCAACTCCATAGACGTCAAGGGTTGACCGAGCTCACCAGACACATACACACCACCATGTCGGCTGAAGCACCTCAAAAAGTGCCCGAGCTGATCCCGGCCGAACAAGCCAGCCCAGCTGAACCCGTCGAGGGTGCTGCAACTGCTGAAACGCCAGCAGAGCAAGCAGAGGGCAGCGAAGGCGTTGTCAAGGAGTCGAAGAAGGGCGCTAAGAAGGAGGCCAAACGACTGGAGAAGCTCGCCAAGGCTGCTGTCAAAGGCCCAGCTGTCGCTGCTTCTGGTGGACCAAAGAAGGAAAAGGCCGAGAAGAAGGAGAAGAAGCCAGAAGCACCGGTGGAGGAATGGGTCAACCCCACCCCGCCAGGAGAGAAGAAGGACGTCTCTGGCAACCTCCCAGCCGGCTACGATCCTATCCAGGTCGAGGCAGCACATTACGAGTGGTGGAGAGCCAAGGGCTTCTTCAAACCTCGTTACGCACCTGATGGAAAGCCGCTCGACAAGGGAACCTTCTCCATCACTTTCCCACCTCCCAACGTCACCGGTAACCTGCATATCGGCCATGCATTGACCATCTCCATTCAGGACGCCATGATCCGATGGAAGCGAATGCAAGGATACACCGTGCTCTTCCTTCCCGGCTACGACCATGCCGGTATCGCCACTCAGGCGGTCGTCGAGCAGAGATTGGTGAAGACTGAGGGTCACGGCAGACATCACTACGGAAGAGAGAAGTTCTTGGAGAAAGTTTGGGAGTGGAAGGACCAGTATCAGGCCAAGATCACAAATCAGATGACCCGACTAGGAGGTTCCTTCGACTGGGACCGCGTCGCTTTCACCATGAACGATGCCCTCAGCAAAGCCGTCCAGGAGACTTTCGTTATCCTACACGAGAAGGGTCTGCTGTACCGTGCCAACCGTCTCGTCAACTGGTGTGTCTATCTCAACACCAGTCTGTCAAACCTCGAAGTCGACTCAATGTCCCTCACTGGCCGAACCTTGCTCAATGTCAAGGGCTACGACGCCAAGGAACGTTTCGAGTTCGGCGTTATCACCTCCTTCGCCTACCCCATCGAGAACTCGGACGAAAAGATCATCGTCGCAACCACTCGTCCCGAGACAATTATGGGAGACACGGCCGTTGCTGTTCACCCCGACGATCCTCGATACACCCATCTTCACGGCAAATTCGTTATTCACCCCTTCAATGGTCGCCGAATCCCCATCGTAACCGACGCCATCACCGTCGACATGGAATTCGGTACTGGTGCTGTCAAGATTACGCCAGCTCACGACCCGAACGATTTCGAATGTGGTGTCCGAAACAAACTCGAATTCATCAGCTTGATGAATGACGACGGAACTTACAACGAGAACGCCGGCGAGTTCAAGGGTATGAGACGGTTCCACGTCAGGAACGCAATTGTCAAGGCTCTCAAGGAGAAGGGTCTCTTCGTCGAGCAAAAGGACAACGAAATGCAGATCCCTATCTGCTCTCGTTCCGGAGACGTCGTCGAGCAAATCCTGAAACCTCAATGGTGGGTCAGCTGCAAACCCATGGCCGAGGAGGCTTTACGCCGGACTCGTGCGGGCGAGCTCGAGATCAAGCCCAAAAGTTCGGCTGGTGACTGGATCCGATGGATGGAGAACATGCAGGATTGGTGCGTTTCCCGACAGCTGTGGTGGGGTCACAGATGTCCTGCCTATCTCATCAAATTCGATGGCGAGGTACCTGATGTGAGTGCATTCGGATTTCGGTGTCGGACCTATGCTGACTATCTCGCAGACTGCGGACGACAAGAACTGGATCGTTGCTAAATCTCTGGAGGACGCCGAGATCAAGGCCAAGGAGAGAGCCCAGGGCCGAAAGTACACTCTTGAGCAAGACGAGGACGTGTTGGACACTTGGTTCTCATCAGGTCTTTGGCCATTCTCAACAATGGGCTGGCCCGAGAAGGTCAGTCGTATAGCCGTTTGCAATCTCGAAAATTCGCTGACTTCGAGCCGTAGACTGCCGATCTCGAGCACTTCTACCCCAACTCCATTCTCGAGACAGGATGGGACATCCTCTTCTTCTGGGTCGCGCGAATGGTCTTCTTCGGAAACGTCTTGACTGGCAAGATGCCATTCCGCGAGGTTTATTGCCACCCTATGGTCCGCGATGCGTACGGCAGGAAGATGTCCAAATCCCTCGGAAACGTCATCGATCCTCTGGACGTCATTACTGGCCAAAACCTCCAGAAGCTGTCCAACGATTTACGACAGGGCAACTTGCCCGAGAAAGAGATCCAGAAGGCGGAAGAGGGCCAGAAGAAGCTGTATCCCAAGGGTATCCCGCAATGTGGTACGGACGCCTTGAGGTTCACTCTTTGTAACTACACTTCAGGCGGTAGGTTGTTTCACCATGCTATAATTTGCGATCTTCGTGCTGATGAAGCGATAATCGTCAAGGCCGCGACATCAACATGGATATCGGACGTGTCGAGGGTTACAGAAAGTTCTGCAACAAGTTGTGGAACGCTACCAAGTTCTGTCTCTTCCGCATGGACCTCGTCAACATCGAAGGTATCAGGCAAGAGAGCAACTTCGTGCCCAATGCATCTGCTTTGGTGAGTTGGCCGACCGTTCAACACCCCAATTCCTAAGTTGAGCTGACAACATACACAGCCCACCGGCAAAGAGAGCACCGTCGAGAAATGGCTGTTCCACAAGCTCAACCTCGCCAGCGCAGCGGTCTCCGAATCGCTCGAGAACCGCGACTTTGCCGATGCCACAACAGCAGCACACACCTTCTTCCTCAACGACTTATGCGACGTGTTCATCGAAGCTACCAAACCTCTTTTCGAGGCGAACACCGACGTCGAGGGCAAGCTCTCGGCTCAAAACACCCTCTACACATGTCTCGAGGGCGGTCTGAAACTCTTGCATCCCTTCATGCCGTACGTCACTGAGGACTTGTGGCAGAGATTGCCCCGAAGAGCGGGCGACGACTGCGAGAGTATCATGGTGGCTTCTTTCCCCGAGAAGCTTGCGGAGCAAGAGTTCCCTGAGGCTGCTGCCGAATTCGACCTTGTCGTTGACTGCATCAGGTCAGCACGATCTATCATCGGTCTTTACAACCTGCCTACAAACGGCAAGACCGTCGAGGACAAGATTACGGTTGTCATTCAGGCCAGAAAGCCAGAGTTGCGGAAACTGCTCGAAACTCAAGCTTCTATCATTGTTGGTCTTACCAAGGGTTGCGGCACTGTCAACTTCATCGAGAGGGATGACGAGGTGCAGCAAGGCTGGGGCACCGAGGTCGTCACGGCCGACATCAACTTGCATATTCCCGTCGCTGTGAGTTGTTTCCTATCAACATGCGAGATTACGAGATGAAGGCATTACGCTCGAGAGCACGAAGCTAATTACATGTATTAACGTATTTGCAGGGTAAAGTCAACGCCGCTGCAGAAGTGGACAAGCTTGAGAAGAAGGAGGTTCTTGCTCAAGGACAAAAATCGAAGGTTGTCAAGCTCATGGAGCAGCCCAACTACGAGCAGACGATCCGAGAGGACGTACGAGCCCAAAACGCTGAGCGAGTGAGTAATGACACAGTGAATCGATGTCAGCGCGGACAATGCTAATGTGAATTGGTGTTTGACAGCTGGAGAAGATCGAGGTGGAGATCGAAACTCTGCGTTTGGGTATTGAGCGATTCAAGTCCCTTTTGTGATCATCATGAACCTAAATACGCTCTATGCATTACGCAACATACACAGCGATTTGCTTTTTCTCTATCAGAAAGAAGGAGTCCGCTTTGTATTGCTCGTTGACTTCTGTCTCACGAATGCCACAAAGATCAGCCCAGCGACCCTTGATTGACTGGCACTTTTGTTGGATATGCGATATGCGCTCCCCCATGCCCCTGCAGAGACTCCTAAACGACCACCCAAGTAGAGGACGGTGCGCTTGCTATGCGATGCTCAGCTCGCGGCAGAACACATTGACGGATGATGGATAGGATCGGACTCACGTGTGTCTGAGCCACGTGCAGTCCTGGCCAATACGGTTTTGGAGGGTTGTATCCCGCTTCGTCGACCTCTTTCTTCCTGCTCTCGCTGAGTTGGTCGTAGAGTTCGTGAACTTGGCGAGGTATCGTGATCTTGCCCAGTACAATATCGCACGTAAGGCGCGAGGCCTTGTCGGGCAGCGCCCATCGCACCATGGGGCTCCTAGATTCTTCCGTATCGCCTTCATCTACAAAGTGGCCTGATTCGTGTTCCGCATACCAGCAAGAAGGAGTTCGCCCCATGAAGCTCTGCTTCATCATTAGGTCGAACAGCTCAGAGAATTGACCTTGATGGTCGATACGGTATTGAACAGCGGACTGTTAGCTTCGTCAGGCAGGGGTGCAACGCAAGATTGAGCAGATTTGCCTATGTACTGTACGAGCCGGTCTGCAGTACAAACGTGTAGCGAAGCCAGTCAGCACTTGCCAAGAGCGAACGCAAACACAAAGGCCCTATAAAAACGTTGACAGAGGGGGGCACCAACGTACCTCGCGAAGAAACGTCCTCAGAACCTGCAGGCGTTCTGCCCCGCCCTCCCGCACATCTAGGTTGCTGTCTTCGGCGGCGGTCAACAAGACACTGAGGTTAAGAGCCCTGTTCTCCACTGTGAAATAGGCATCAATCAAGTCTTTCCGGGAGATCTAGTATGCGTTTCCACCGTCAGCAAAGACTTTTCCCATTGTTATTAATGTGAGGTCCATGAGAGCAGCGCCCACAGTCTGCCATCTGTCCTGATCCCTCCAGTACATGGTGGTCACAAAGACGGGCGAGTTCGGCTCCAAGTTCAGCCAAGGCAGAAGAGCAAACGCGCAAGTTGGCACCTGATGGATTTTGGCGAAATTGAATTTTTGGCTGTCCTGGACAACGAAGGCGTGCCAGAGTGTGTCGATCATGGGCGTGGTCGAATACGTATGTTGACCGCAAGTGATACTCGGATGTCATAGTAAATGGAGAACAAGACGGAAGGGTCGATAGACCATGTAAGGGGTGCGAATCAATGAGCAGACTACAGTCAGGCGCTCTTGATCTCGTCATACCCGGCTGCCATACAGCAGGTCTCGTTGTCATGCTTCTCACAGCACTTCGCACTACTGCTCAATACAGTACATCGCATACGTATGCATGATAGTCATGAGACCTTGACAGTGTCAAAGTCTAAATTCGAGTCTACAATGTAGTGCAAAGACAGTCCATTCATCACATCTCATCTTTACCCATGGGTCGCGACGGTGTGTCTGCTGACACGGAGGTCTGTTGCTTTGGTCCCAAATCTTGAGTTTCCTTCTTTCTCGACGATTTCTGCATGTTTTGGTGTCATACGGCAGACTTACAGTGGCCGCATCTGTTGTTGAAGGGACTCACAATCTGCTGATACCCTTGAGCTTGCGGTTTCTGCGCTTTGCGAACACGAAAACGCTCGATGATCCGCCACATCCACGCAAAAGTGTGGCGCTCCTGGACAATATACACAGGGGCATGCGCCATGCCTCTCCATCGTCTTGCCGGTAGTGCCAAAGTAGTATTCAGTACTTGGTCCCGATTCTTGTCATCCAGCAGCTTGATTTTGGCTGAGATCCGAGCGGGGACTGACACGCTGAGCCGTCCAAAAGGCATACCCCGCGATAACCGCAAGGCAAAGTCCGAAAGCTCCTGGTACCTATCATATGCGGGCAGTCGGAACGCTTCCTCGAGTACGTCTTTGGTCAGATCCGGCTCGCTCCAGATCCAGCCAGGTGGAACACGGCCGGGTAGGGACCAATCGAACAATCTGTACAGGAATATCGTAAAGCAGTCTATCCTCGAGGGGGATAACGCAACCTCATGAGCGTTTGCATAGACGAGGGATCTCGGAGAGCCAGCGAAACAGCAACTCACCTATGAGACGCCGGAACTGACATCCGTAGTCAGCTGAAGATGGGTGAGCTACGTTTGACGTACGCGCGAAAGATCCGGTTGGCTACCCTATTGTAGGCATTTCACTTACACGATCGAACTCCTCGATGACAGACTCTATCTCTTCTTCATCAACGGCTCTGGCCTGGAGCACGCGTACCAGATTACCGATGGTGATCATACTCTGACTAAGGCGGATGTAGGTGTCGACGAGATCCTCCCGCAAAGTCTGTCGGGAACGGGATACAATACCATGTGCGTCAGTGAGCAAGTCAATAGACGCACAGTGCAGTGATCAGATCCTACGCACAACCTGCCTTTGTCCGTTATCATACCAAACAAACGCAGTGCAGAAGACGGGCCCATATGTTGCCCACCACGGCATCGGCTGGCGAGCGTAAGTGCAATATTCCGCTCTTCTCATTTGGGAAAAGTCGAAACCTCGTCCGTCTTGTACGACGAATTGCGGCCATGTGAATGGTATGACGGTCATATTCGGTATACTGTAAGGGCTCTACGACAAAGTGATGAGTACGAATGGGTGTTCGAGAAAGAGATCGCAGTACTTGACTATATCGTCAGACTATATATGTTCAGAACCAGAGCTCGCAGGGAACAATGGAAGAGGACAGAAGGAAAGTAGCCGGAGCTGAGGTTCCTGCGCATCGTCATGCTCGAAGCATTCGGATGCTCGGGTGATCATGGTTGCCTATAATCCATTCAATCACTCATCAGCGGGTCGAGTGCTGTACCTAGTGATGATGTGTGGTATTGAGTGATCAGCGCGTCAGTGAGGTGCAATCAATTTCCGGCCCACCGCTTTTCGTTCGAACCGATGCCTGCTGTCACTATCGACTTCTGTATTTGAATCTATGGCATGCATTCCATCTATCCACCCTGAAGTCCTATTGCCTCCCCCGGTTACAGATCGTCACACTAACCCATACTTTCTCCCCTCTCCCCTCTTCGAGCCTGGATTGACCGATTGGGCGAACTAGGTATTCTGCCTACTGGCAACAGCGGGCGACATCTTTCCAGCTCGTAACATCTCCTCCATACGCCCGCAGGGAATCGGGGAATTACTCCGCCATTCGCAGCTATTGCTTGCTCGCCCATAGCCTTGAGGTCGCGTGATAGATAGGTCGATAATTGTGATAACGCAAATGTATACTTCATGTTCTCGGGGATACTGCAACGATCACCCTTGTTGTTAGCCTACGTATTTGGTGTAGGCCCTCAACGGCTATCACAGTGTAAGCGACTCACAAGCGCTCTATCGGGGTGTTCATAGCCCGGTGCACAACTTCCTCAAGCTCTGTGTAGTTTTGCGCAAAGTACTTGTACACGTATGGTTCGCCAATTGACAAGGCGGGACCATGTTGGGCGAGCCTGGGTTCAGTCGTTCCACGTACATAAGCTTGATCCGTGTATGTCCGAGTGTGAGGGTCACCTGGACGATTACGCTTAGTACTCACCCTGAGTACAAGTGCCACCCATCCATTGAGAAGTGCTGATCGAAGTAGGGAATGACCACGGGTGTAGCCTGGCACCTAATCGGTCGCAGAATCATGGGAATCAGCGTTTGTATAAATTGGTAGCAGGCACTCGATCCTTCGGGACATACACTTACAAGGCTGTGTATACACTCGGACTGATTGGGGGCGCACCCATGCCTATCAAGACCTTGACACTCCCGACCAGCTTTTCGTACTCTTCTCGACTTTGCTTTCCCATTGTCGTCAAACCTTCAGGGAGAGGATGGCCCTCTTCTATCTCAGCTGTGAGGAGAAGGGCGAAGGCGGGATCCTTGGAGAGATCAGTCCAGAACGAAGGCGGCGAGACGTGATGATAGTCGAAGTAGGCTAGCAAATCGAGAACGGTCAACTTCTATCAGAGCCAAGAAAAGCCAGCTGGCAGCCAGCTTCATGCGCCTTTAATGGTGCGAGAAAATCACTCCGACCCACCAGAGCGCTTGGCGAAGATCAACGCTGCTTCTCGACGCTCTTCGTGAGGCGTAACAGGCAGCGGAAGACACTGTTCTTCGATTGAGTACGGGAGATGATAATGACCGGGAAGTGCCCACGGACTTTGATGTGGATAGTGAGCAACGCATGTTCAATAGTTCGATAACGGCATTCATCACCTACGTCGCTACCCATTGTTGACCCAAGGGGTTGTAACTCCATTCATCGTTCGTCTTCAGGCCCCACCAATATTTGCCATGGGATATGTCTCGAGGTCTAGTCCCCCACTAAGCAGTAGACGATGCCAATCAGGGTTTGCGCACTATCGATGTTGAAAAGGCAGTGTTCTTTACTCACGTAGTCAACAACATTGATAGCCCACAGAGGGATCACACCGCGCTCCTCATCTGGAATACCTATGCTCAAGTCCGTCTCTTTTTCTGGAGGTACGTAGTGCTCCTTTGCGATGCATCGTGGGTCCATGACGCAGGAGACCACATCGAGGTCCCCGCTCCAGAGCGTCACGCTGTAGAATAGAGGTGTTCAGCACAATTGACAGGTGGTGCAAACAAAACAACTTACTAGACGTCTGGCATCATCTCGGCCACCTCGATCCAGTTGACATACGGTCCGACGGCAATATAGCTGTACCCGAGCATTTTGAGCTGATTAACCTGTGGAGATGTCATCAGGGCGGGATCTCTCATTAGCATCATGCTAAAGGTACCGAGCATTGAAGGGAGAGTGGACGCTCACCACCGAGGACTGCCAAATTACTTCTCCCGTAGTAGCGCCATCGAGCGTTTCGGCAGTGTACCACCATCCAGATACGACGAGTGGCTTCTCAGGACAAGGGGTGAAGGCGGGGTCGGAAGTAGGTAGGAAGCAGTTGGTGAGGTTGCGCAAGGTAGCGATGTTGTGATCGCGAGTAAAGTACCAGTGGCCGCTGAACCGATAATAGTCTAAGATCAGGTAATTTCTTGGTCACAGATAGGTGCTCACTGTTTGCCTTCTTCTTCCCTGGCCAGAACCCGTCGAGTCTGCCTGTATTGCCGGGCCTTGAGACATCCTTCCGGATCTTGATCCTCTGCAGCAGCAGGATTCCAACCTTGGCATTGATCACTATTCAGGCTGCTCAGGGGTGACCAAGCTTTGAAGCGATCTACCCAATCGTCTCCTGCCCACAAATCGGCCTTGTCATAGCTCCAGCTCTTGAGTTTGACAAAGTGGGGCTTAGCCTTCTCGTTCACTGTCGGATGGGAAAAAGATATGATGAGGAGGAAGGAGATGCTGGATATGATCAACAACAATTTCCGTTTTCTCGTGAGGGAGCTTCGGACAGAGTGGGGTGATGCTCGTTGTGGGGCGTGAGAAGAGGTGGGCAGGAGTGAGTATGGGTTGGCGAAGGTGAACCGAAGGCTGAAAGGCATGATTAGAGCGGCTGTATGAGTGTGTGACTAGGCGCGAATGGGAGAATGAGAGGTCATCAGAAAGTGAAAGAACAAGTATGCATTTCTTCACCAAAGCTGAAGGATCCTCTTGACGAGTTGCTGGTCAGTGATTGTGTGCGTGAGATTTGCACTTGCGCACGGATCACCCCATGAATTGCCCAGTCTGACCAATCAAGCTTCTGACGCGAGTAATGGCCCGAGTCATCAGTGATAGCATCAGTGATTGTTGGATACAACGGTAGCTGAGCAGTAGAGTGCGATTTCCTCGTACTGTCGATACCTCTGACCTCTTACCATGTCCTACTGAAGTACTCGTTTCATGCAGCTCGCTTCTCCTCGATGAGATGTCCAAAGCTGTATATCAGACTATTGTATTTGTAACCAGGGGCAACAGGGCGACTGTTTTACCGTGACTGCGCGTTTGAGCTAATTCGGTCATGCATATAGCTCGCCTAACTCCGGTTTACTATGTGATCACAGGCCTAATCGGCAAATGACCATGAGTCCTGGCCGAGGCCCCGGTGACGTTGTCCCTTGTATCCCTTGTACAGCATCGCTTTTGATTAGCTTGCTTCATCTACAGTGGGATGCAATTGCCGGTCCGACGCTATCGCTGCTGTTGCTATCCCGGTTAAAATTGATATACTCGACTACTATCACTGTCTCATATCTTCTCCTCTTTCGTCCTTTCTCACACACATCTCTGTGCTACTGCTCACCAGACAACGATCCGTCATATCATACAGATACAGGCAAAGGACTTGCATCTGGCTCATCTAGTGGCTGCCAGCAATCAGATGCGCTGATAGCCGCTAGTCTCAACTTAGTTCATAACGTAAGTCATCCCATCTTCCTTCGTGGTTCTCATCTGTTCATCCTATTCATCACCTGCTTCTCTCGTCTCAGCTCGTCTATACAGCTCCGTACACCTCACTCTGTAGTATTTCCTCCACCATGGGAAATACGCCATCGCATAACACCTCTCCATCCGCGTCGACGACCAACGTCGCGCAGGATCCGGCCGCGCCTCGACCCATCCCTACGTCGTCGCAGCAGGCTGGCGGATCATCTTCGACAAGCGGACCTGCTTCGGCAGCAGCGTTCCACTCGGGTCTCACGCCTCCTGTCGCACCTCCTTCTCCTCCCCCTCCCGGCACACCACCCCTGCTTCCCTTCGCAGGTCACCTCTCGCCTCAGAACCCTCACTGCCTCTCTCATCCTCAAGCACACGACTACTCCAAATCAACCGTAACATCTCTCATCCTCGACGGTAAACTCGCACCGTTTTATCGTGGCCTCGAGGACTTTGAGGAAGACTGGACAGAAGAGGACATCACCCGTCTACTCAATGAGCTGAGGGAGCAGGATTATGAAGAGGGCGCTGCGAACAGCTACACTGAGAGGCTGAAGGAAGAGAGAGAGACCGGCGGATCGGCAGTGGGGTCCATGGCTAAGAAGATCAAAATCAGTCGCTCGAAAGAACAGAGGCGGGAACAAGAGAAGGAGGAGAGGGATAGGCGAGAAAGAAAGGCATACCTCAAAGCGGTCGAGTGCCCCATCTGTTTCCTGGTACGTGTATGCTTCGTTGTCGCAATCGTCAGGTACATGAATCGTCTCTGGATTTGTGCTAGTCCAAAGGGGAATGGGGACTCTTCTTGGACAGCCTGAGCGCTTCCATGCTCTTCCTGCTCGAGTTCCATCCTCGCATGACCGGTCGCTGACCTTGTCTCTCCTGTAGAACTACCCACCTAACATCAATACCTCGCGATGCTGCCAGCAGCCCGTTTGCACCGAATGTTTCGTACAGATCAAGCGCTCCGAGGCAACAATCACGCATCTCGAATCAGAGCCCGCCTGCTGCCCATTCTGTATGGAAACAGACTTCGGCGTGATATACGAAAGACCGCCCATCGACTTGTCTAATCTGTCAGACTCAGCGCTATCCACCTCAGTCGCCTCGGATATCGGCGGCACTTCCGGCTTTTCCCAAGCTCTAAGCTTAGGCTCAGAAGCCGAGCTGAACGTCGGTCCAGGTATGGCACCCAGGGCACAAGAGACGGCGAGGAGAAAGAGTGTCAGCCACCACGCACCGGAAGTTGTCACAATTGATGAGATCCGCCCCGATTGGGAGAACAAACTCAACTCTGTCAAAGCAGCTGCAGCAAGGCGAGCCTCTCGCCGTATTGTCATGCGTCAGGTCGGCGATCGGCTTATCCCGATCGGATATACATCATCGAGAGCACCCGGCACAGCCGACTTCAGCATGTCAATCCCTCAAAGCTCTGGAGCCGGTACACCTTCGTCCGTAGGCGAAGGGCGATCCTCGCGACGCCGCGAATCCAATCGCGAGCGGGATTTGGAAGAGGTGAATACAGTCATAACAATGCTTTACCTGTGCTGATCTTCATGATTGACGTAGCTCATGATTATGGAGGCGATGCGACTTTCTCTTGTCGACCACGAAGATCATCAGAAAAAGATAGCGGATGAGAGGCGGGCTAGCCATGGTCAAGGAGGGGGGTCGCCCGCTCCAGGTTCTGTCAATACGCTTGCAGCTGGGCCTTCGAACCAGAACATGGGTCCTGTTATTCTGACTGGACCGGCACCTGGCTCAGGCCCCGGTACCGGCTCTCCGGCTCGAAGGGCGTCCGACACTCCTACTTCTGGTCGCAGATCGTCGGCAGCTTCCGACACCAAGCACTCTTCTGGCACATCCAAGCTGCTTTCAAAATTCAACAACGTCCGTGCCAGAGCCAGCTCGACAGCATCTCAAAAGTCCGTCACCTTCGCCAATACTGCTCCCACTGCGACAAGAGCAGGCGGCTCTCGCTCTGCTAGCGTATCCTCTGCGACGAGTACCCCAGCATCCCCTCTTCCGGCGCCAATTCAAACTTATTCTCCTATACTGTCGCGTAGTCCGATGACCACGACTGGCCTGAGCCCGACATCTTCCAGCCCACTCGCGCCTATTGTCACCCCGGCCAGTCCATCGGCAGTGCAGTATCAGTCAACTCCATCGGACAGCGGTCCAACAGGCCTACCTCGCCTCAGCCTCGACATGCCTCCTCTTCGCCCGGAGGGTCCTCCGCCGTCCAGAAGTGCAGGAGCGAACGAGCTATTCAAATCTCGACCTACGACTCTTGAGAGGCTCGACAGTGGCGTGTCCGAAGCAACTGTCATGCCTTCCAGCTACGCGCAGCTGGACAGCGATGAGGAGTAGAGCGTCATGTCATGTAACGGTCTCATGTTCTTCGATAAGTTCTCGTTCTTTCCTCAAGCACCGAGTATGAGAGCGTCCTGCATCATTTTCCCCCTATTTTTGGGTTTACGCGAGGTACATGTTTAGGACTTGTGTAGGTAATTAAGTATGTTAGTAAATGTAGATGCAATCCGAGCATGTAACATGAGTATAGAATCGTTTGACTTCGCATGAAGCACGGATACTTTACAGATTTACAATCTACATATATTCGTGAAAGGAATGAACACATGAACGAAGCCGCCTTCGAAAGAGAGGAGAAGAGGAGGTGGATGACAGAGTACCTTCTGATCATCGACACTCATGGGCGCTACACACCCGCTTATCCCTCTTTGCCTATCATCTGTCATTTCCGTGAGGAAGGCACGCTGCTTGAACAGATGAGGCTTCTGTAGACTTTTGCCATAGTGTCCTTGAAATATATGCAAAGACTCTATGTATACAAAAGACCCGTACATGTACTTCATCTTCAAGCTGCACCTGGCACTGCTCGTCCGTTTTCGCCCCTTCTATTCTTCGCAGCCTTTCGCCGCCCAACGAGGTTTTCCGTCTGAAGAACGACCACTTCCAGATCTTTGTATGTCCATCCAGAGCCCTTCTTTTCGGCTTTCGAATCGCCCCATGGTCTATCTCCTTCTTCCCTCCAGCTCAGAAGGCGCGAAAGCTCCTTTTCAAGCTTACCACTGTCCACAGGAGATGAGCGCGGTCGACTGATGATGTCGTTCGGCGGCGGTGTTGCCGTTCGCGAGACTGCTGCTGAACCTGAAGCTGACGGCGGTGGCGATGGGCGATAGGTCGTCGTTGTGATGGTGGACTTCCCCTTGCCTTTCCCCTTGGCATTGGCAGCATTATTGATAGACAGAACTTTTCTGGCTCCAGCGCCCTGGCCACCAGCGCTGCCAGCACTGACAGCAGCAGAGGTGCGACCCGCCAGAGTAGGGAAGGCGCCCCCTCCAGCTTCAGCAGCCAGCCGTTCCAATCTCGCTCTCTCGGCTTGCTCCCGCTCCTTCTCCTCTCGCAAGAGCTGCGTTTCGACTTCTTCTTCTGATCGTAGAATGAGTCGAGCGAGTTGTGCCGGTGAATAGAGCGGGTGAGCGCAAGATGGGCAGGGCAGGTGAGGCGCGTGTAGATTGCAGATTGCAAGTCCGCATGATTGGCAGATTGGAGTATAATTTGACAGAGGGTGTATTCGGGCTGTGCATGTTTGGGTAGCCGCACAGAGCAACGAAAGATGGAGCAAACCGTAGTGGGGTTCATGATGGCGGTTTTGGGGTGATGCAAGTAGTGAAGGTTGAACAGTGATTCTGTCAGCTTGGCTCCTTTACTGAGTATAATGAGTAGACAGAAAAGGGACAGGACGGCGCGGTGCATGGGCGGAGGGGATCTGCTCACCTTGGCAGAAACACTTGATCCCATCGTCATTGACCTTCCCATCACCGTCCCTAACAGCCTTCAAACGCTCAACAAGCCCTTCTAGCCTCTTGACCTCCTTACTCTTCTCTCTGTCCCAGATCTTATCTCCTCCTGCGCGCGACTTGCCCTTAGAGCTGCTACTCCTACTTCCAGGCGGGGTAAGTCCCGATTGGACATGGACACTCAGTGCGCCTGCTTGCCGTACCCGAGCTGGGGGTGGTGCAGGGGACGAAGGCGTCTGAGCTCCTGATCCCGGTCCAGCAGCTGGGTTTGGCGTGGTGCGAGAGCCGCCAGCAGATGATGTGCGCCTTCCGCCCAATCCTGCCCCGAGGAAGCCCGCTTCGTCCGCATCCCTGTTTTTCTGATATATCCTGCCCCCAGGTCCAAATGCAGCGTGCAGTGCGTCGGCAACGTTAGCACTACTGCCAACATTGGTCGGGGCAGTACTACCAGGTCTCGAAGGGGGTTTCGAGCTCGAACCTCGAACAGGCGTGCGATTCCCTTTGGCTGTTGATCCAGAGATGTTCGAGGGTTTGAGCAGAGCTGGGTCGTTACTGAGAGGCATGGGACGGGCGGAAGAAGAGGTAGAGGCGAGCGAGGGAAATCGCAATGTTGCGTATCGCGCTGTGAAGCTTTTCGCCGCTGGAGAAGAACCGAGAAAGTCTTGCAGATGCACTCTGAGACGAGTTTCGTGCGTGTACGATTCCAGATCGGGCACGATCATCTCTTTCACCGACTCGTCGTCTGTGGTACAGGGCAAAAGAGACACGAAGAAGCATCTCGTCAGCACAGAGCGCAATCACGGCAATCGAGATATGGCCAACTCACCTAAACCCAGGATAGAGGATAGGTCTTGAATCACCCATGCTGGTCGGGAAGCGTTGGGTGCCATCTCTACAGCTCAGCACTCTCGCTGGATGACAGTTGGAATACAATGACAGAAGGTGAAGCAAAGATCGTCTAGTAATATTGTTATTGCTCAACATCCGGATCCGAAATTGACATAATCACTTTGTCAACCTCCACCTTGCCAGTAATTCGATTTGCGAGATTGTCACTGATATGCATATGTGATCTACACGGGTAGCTCATGACAGTCTTGGATACAATATGCATCTTCACTCCGCTCCGTCTTGTTATCCCCACTATACTGCGTATCTCCCGCTCGCTCCGATCGCCCTGTCGGCATTCTGCGATTTATATGGTCAGCAACGGTCTTCTTGGGAATTCGCGTTTGACTCACGTTTAGCGCCTGCACCGACGCCTCGACCAACGCTCGCCTGATCTCATCCACCGCCCTCTTCACCCTCACCTCATCGTTGCTTTCAATGAGCAGGTGTAATTTGGGCTCCTGACCTGGTCCAGGATCTTCTCCAGGAGGATAATAGATACCCTTCATCGTCACACTCGCGCCGGAGATCTCGTTGAGCATAGTCATGGACTCCTTGTTGGTAGCTCTCCATCGAGCCTTCTGCGGGTAGTCGTTGATAGGGAATATGGCGTGATAGTCTGTCGCGTCTGGGTCTTTTGTCCTTCTCGGAGCTTCAAATCCAGGTGCCAGACCAAGCTTCTCCGCTTTGGTAAGTTCGATGGATTGAGTGAGTCGCGCTACCACCTTGGCCAAGTTGGCCGCATCGACATGTCGGCCCTCCTTCTTCGCCTTCTCCAATGCCGCAAGTGTCTGGGCAGGCAGCGCGGCGATAGCAGCCTTTGAAGCTGCCGCACCGCTACCACCCATGGCAGCAACCTTGTCGGGCGCAGGGCCGTGGACGATTTCGACGTGGATCTCAGTGAATGTATAGTCTGCTTCCCCTTTGTGCGAGTTGACAGGCGGCTTGAACTCGTTCGTGTTCTTCGCCTTATATGGGATGACAGCGCCTTCACGAGAAGCGAGGGACAAAGCTTCGGAGGTATCGCCATACGTCGACTTCTCTGCTCGGTCCTTCTCCTCTCGCTTCCGTTCAAGCTTCTCGAGACCTTTGCCTGCGAAACCGCTGCCTGCCGCTCGTGCTTTACCGCTCTTGATTTTACCCAAGAAGTCTGTCACGGCCAAATCAGCTCCAACATCGGCGCAATACGAATAGCACTCACTGTCCGACATCTTCTTCAGGTCATCGGGTATGAACGCCTTGCTCGCTTCCAGGGCTCGCACGATGTCGACCGAGAATTTCTCCTGCTCTGGCGTGACAAAGGTAATACATGTACCAGTGTTTCCAGCTCGACCTGTTCGTCCTGCTCGATGCACATAATCCTCCATGTGATTAGGGCAATCGTAGTTGATGACCAACTTCAACTCCTTGACGTCGAGACCGCGCGCCGCAACTGAAGTTGCCACGATGATGGGCACGTCACCATTCTTAAAGTTCTTGATCGCTTCATCTCGGTCGACCTGCTCCTTTCCACCATGAAGGGAAGCACAGACATATCCTCGTTGCAGAAGCTCTCGGAATAGATCATCTGCTGACTCTTGACGATCCACGAAGATCAGGGATCTGAAGTCTTCTTCCTCCTTGTGCTGCTCGCCCATCTCTCCGAGAAACTCTAACAAGCGGGTGAACTTGCTATCAGTATCACGAACTTCGACCCGCTGGTCGATCTCAGGTGCGACGACCGATCGTCCTCCGACCGTGATTTCCAGAGGCTTAACAAGGATTCTGCGAGCCAGAGATTCCATTGTCTTCGGGAAGGTAGCGGAGAACAGGACTTTTTGAGCGTTCGGACGAACATTGTTGATGATTTTCATGACTTGAGGCTCGAAACCCATATCAAACATTCGGTCCGCTTCGTCCATGACGAGATAAGTCGCTCGACGCAGATTCGTCACCCGACCGTTGTTGGCGGTGAGCAGATCGATCATTCGCCCTGGAGTGCAAACAACGACTTCGGCACCCTTCTTCATCGCAGCAATGTCTTCGCTGATTGAGGATCCGCCGACACAACAAGTGACTCTCATACCCAACGACTTGAAGAAAGGTTGAGCCTCCTTGTAAATCTGGGAAGCCAGCTCTCGTGTCGGGCCCATGACCACGGCGATAGGGCCCTCTCCGCCTGACACAGGCCGTTGATCTCTGACATGACGAAGGAGTGGTAGCAGGAATGCAATGGTCTTTCCGGAACCGGTCTTGGCAATACCAATGACGTCTCGACCCGACATGATGGCGGGAATGGCTTGAGCCTGAATGGAGGTCGGGGTTTCCCAGCCGTTATGACGGATGACATCGAGACTATGGAAGGTTGTAAGCGAAAGGCAAGGAATGGTCTCTGGGAAACAACCACTCACCAGCCTGATGGCAGACCGAATGCTCCCCAGTTCTTCACTGGTCTTGGCGCATCCGTGCCTCGAATCTTGATGCCGTCCATCTCCAGACGCACAAGCTCTGCCTCCTCCTCGTCCATCTCTGTGACCTCCAGAGGTGGGTTGTAGAACGCTTTGCGGAAAGGCTCGTAGTTGATGGACGCGTGATCAGGTGTTGGCAGATCCTTTTTGCGCGACTTGGCTGCTGCTTGTCTGCAATGTTGTCAGCTCAATGCCTCTCACAATCACAATCCAAGGAAAAGAACTTACTGCAAGAGAGCTTCTGCTTCGGCCAATTTGTCTCCACCAGCCTCCTTGACCAGCTCGCCGTCTTCGTCCTCATCCTCAGCCGCGCGCAAGCCGAATCGCTTAACATCCGCTTGATTCACTTGGGACACCTCCCGGCTGTTCTGCTTCATAAACGCATCCAGGGGGTCCTCCTCTTCCTCCTCCTCTTCTTCTTTCTTGTCAACCTCCATCTTCTCCTCCTTGACTTCCACTTTGTCCTCCACAATCGGCTTAAGATCATCATCCTCGTTCTCGTCTCCGTCTGCAATAGCCAAGTCGTCGCCGATGGTTGCCACTTGCGCAGCCTCTCCACTCTGCACTTCGGGATTGATATCCGGTAAGTCCAGCTTCTGCAGCTTTCGGTCGGGTGCAGCTTCGTCGTCGAGAGCATTAATGACGCGCTTCAAAGGTGTGGGTCCGGGCTTTAGCGGTAGGCCGATACGAGACAGGGAGAAAGCAGTGGGTTTGGCAGGAAGGCCACCTAAGAACTGGTTTGAGCGGGGCGAGCTATCACCTAAAATCAATAAGAATGACTCACCTTTTGCTGATGCTGGGCTTGAAGGTGCAGGGGATTTCTTCTCCGGTTCCGGTGTTGCAGAGATAGACTTGTTCTCCTTCAGCGCTCTCTGCTTCTTCCATGCCTCGAGACGCTCTTTGGCTTTTCTCTTCTTGTCCTCTTCGGTTTCGGGCGCTGGTGATCCGCTCGGAGACGCTGAAGAACCTAGAGCCGCCTTTACCGGTACCGCAGATCGCGGAGGTGGTCGGACGGGGGATGGTGATCGTCGAGAAGGTCTCTCAGGCTCTCGCGGTCGACGATCACGGTCGTCCCTCTCCCTATCGTCGCGCCGCCTGTCATCCCTCTCATCTCGGCGTCGACGGTCCCGGTCATCCTCACCGCGATATCTGTCCCTCTCCCTATCCCTACTTCTATCACCATCTCTATACCTGTCCCGCTCTCTCTCGCGGTCGCGCGCCAAGTAATGATCATCTTCGTAACGAGAGCCTTTTCGGTCGTCAGAACGTTTCGACGAACTGGCACCGGCGTGAGAACGCTCATACCGAGATGGGGAAGGACTGCGGTATCCCTTTCGTCTATCTGAGTCTACCCGACGGCCTTCCGGCGATCTGGAACGCCGAGGTGACCTGGGCATTGTGAAGATTCTATAATAGTAGGTTTTGAGAGAAGCGGAATGGCAAGCGACAGTCAGAAACAAGTTGTAGCTTTGAAGTACGAATTGGAACATCCACAGGCGGCGACGGGATCAAATTCCAGGTGATCTGTGGCTATGGGTGCTGTCCAAAGAGACTGACTGCCTCCTTCGCATGCAGATGGCTGTATGGGCTACATGGATGCTACACATGGTACACACGCTACACAGGCTACTCAGGGTGGAGCGATATACAATGGTTACGCTAATTGCTGATAAACTGACATCGGGTCACGCACAGCGAATGTGGTCCGAACAGCTTCGCACACCCTAGACAAGCCTTCATAGACGTCCCAGAAATGCTCCGTCTTCGTCTTTCGCACTCGACTCTTCTGATGACATCATCCATAAGCTTCACAGACTGACTGTGAAGTGGAATGACCTACCTGTGAGCGGACCTCACTGAGGTAAATAGTCCATGTGGTATCTGGCAAAGCGTTGAGGTCTGCCGCGGTCCTGCATTCATTCAGAGACAATTGCAGCGTCTCGAGAATCTTGCTAAACCACCATGGTACAGTATCGACGCAGCCATCGTTAAGGTACTCGGTTACACGAAGTGGGAAAGTAGGTAGGTCGTTTGGCTGACAGTCAAATTCGATGAAGTCGGGAGACTCGAGGTATTTCGCAGGATTGGCCAAGTCCTGGTCGGATTCGCGCTATCCTGTTGGTGGTCGCCCTGTTCACTCCAGCACGTTTAAGCGGTGAACAAATCGATGCAAGTTGACTGTACATTGTGTGAATCCGGTTGGATCAAGAGAGAAGCTCTTCGTCAGCGCACGTTCTCGTAGCTGGGCTATACCATTGCACTGACTTTCATACATGGATAGCTGCGAACGGACAATGTCAGCGCATTCCACGGACCACACCGATTCGGATGGCACGACTCGAGCCAAGAGCCTATCGACAGGCTGATATATCTGCGAGACAATGGATATGAAGGCGAACATACCGTAGACATAGCACGATCCATCGCATCAAGAACATCTTTTCCGAAAGAGGACTCATCGTAACCACCCTGCAAGGCGTTGAGTACATGTACCTTGAGCGTCAGCCAGAGGTCAGACGTGTGATCCAACTGGATGTACGCCTTGATAAGATCGAGGCGCGAAGTCTGGAAATGATCGTGAGTCAGTAACGTTTCATAGCGACGAGTGCACGTACCGTTTTGGATTGGCCCTCATGACTCCAATGGAGCTCGGTGATAAATATCGGAATGGCGATAGACCACCTAAACCATTTGGTCGCATTGAGGTAGTCGCAACAGGGAGTCTGTTGCAAAGCAGAGAGGCAGAATTCTCGCCCGTCTCTGGTTATGAGCGTGTTCCAGGTGATTTGGACCATGATACAGATCTGGTATGTAGCTGCGCTTGAAAGTAAGTAGATTGACAGACGGACCAGCATGATCATGATGCTGCATCTTCATAAGGAATGAGTATCTTGGTGGGAACATGGCCATTCATGAACATTTCAAAGACGTTCATTCATTGATTTGTTGTTGTTGACCCAAGTGACAGACTCGAGTGCCCGAGTGCCGAAAAAGCTTCCGTCGCCACCACACATGGTGGGACCCCACACTCTCGTACATGACCATGTAGCATCAGCCAGATACGCGTCGAGCGTATAACTTCTGCTTCTGACACGCACTGCAGCTCAGCGACACTGCAGCCAACACACCGTCCCTCGATAGACAGCGACACTGTCCAATATGGCGTCGCCGTCATCCTCAGCGCGATTCACCCTTCTTCCCACGAATTATCTAGCTTCGCAACCTCCCTCCTCCGAGATCACCCTACAATCACTCATCGATACCTCGGACCGGATGGCAGAGGAAGCGCGAGAAGCCCTGCCATACAGCTTTGATGAATGTACTTTTACCAAAGGCTACCTCAGGCAGGCTGTATGGTCTTGCTTAGGTCAGCTGCGAATTTACCTCTGTCGTATAGTAGCTGACTGAACGTGGTCATCATAGATTGCGGCGAAAGAGGAGTCTGCTACGGCTGCTCTATATCGTGTCACGCGGGTTGGTCTGCATTCCTATCCCTCCTCTGAGCCGCTCGTTCGATGCTAATTCCAAGACCAGAACACCGCTTAGTCGAACTATGGACCAAGCGGTCCTTCCGCTGCGACTGCCCGACTACTTCGATGCAGCCTGAACCATCATCCTCATCAGCCAAACGACGGCGGTGCACTCTCAATCCCCCAGAGGCACAACCACAACTGCCTAATGACGAGAATAGGTATTCGCACAATTTCGCGGGGAAATTCTGTCGCTGTGGAAGATCGTATGATGCCGAGACTGAGACCGAGGCTATGTTGACTTGCATAGCGTGTGAGGTGAGTCTTGAACATCTCTCATCAGTTGTTGCAACGTGCCAAGTATTGTGGATTCTGACACCAAGTACAGGACTGGTTCCATGAATCATGTCTGAATCTGCGGCATACAGATCCTCCACCAGCCGTTCCGCGCGCCAAGCAAGAGCAGGACGTGGCAGAGAGCTCGCACAATCTCCCAACGCCACCTGCAACAACGGCGGATTCCCAGCTTGAGCCGCCCTTATCACCTCCCGGAAATGCCAATGAAGAAGAAGAGGACGAAGAGGAAGACGAGGAGACGACGGTCCTAATACGCTCAGAAACATATGACGGGCTGATCTGCGCTGGCTGCGTCATGTCCAGCGACTTTCTAAGATCAAAAGCAGGCTCAGAAGGGTGGATGATCATTGAGCCGTCTGCGGGTGGGGAATGGCAAGTCTTGGGTCGACAAGCAGAAGACAACTTTGCCGACGCCGCGAAGATCGGGGACAAGAGGAGCGCAGAAGAAGAAGAGGTGGATGATAGTCGCAAAAAGGCCAGAATAGACGGTGATGAGGACGTGACAGTACATCTTGAAGCTGGAGAGGAGAAGGCATGGAAGTGGAAAGGCAAAGGCGATATCTTCCTCGCCAACGGGATACGCGATCGGCTCAAAGCAGAGCTAGATGTGAGTGTTACCTACTAGCAGCCAATTCGCTGGCTATACTGATCGATACATCACCACCATAGGAGAAAACAATCGCTTCTCTGCCATTCCCGTTGGAGGATGAAGAGATTTACGAGCCGCCCAAGGACGATGATCAGGGTGGGTTCGAGTCTGATACCCTCTTTCGATCTACTCATAAATTACTCCCAAACTTCCTCAAACCCCCTCACGATCTCCCCTCACATGACCCCTCTTACTTTCACCCGATCCAACATATCCTCTCTGTAACGTCTGAGCTGACCACGTGGCCATCCCGAGCAGAAGAGACGATCGAGCAAGTCACCAACCGCGTAGTCGGCTCTTTACCTCGAGTACAAGCAATAGAGGCATTACATGGCTACCAGAGACTCAAGTATGTGATTTGCTATAACTCCCAACTCCCCAGCTTCCCAACTTTCCATACTACCTTGTCCCGAATCTGAAATACTGTTGTAAGTGAGGCTGATGAACGGTGCGTTTAGGGATAGATTGGAGGACATGCTTCGGACCCATGCGGAATCTGGTAGGACGGTTAGTAAGGCTGATATTGAAGAGGTCTTTGAGCAGCTCCGAGCTGGGCGAGGGGGGTGATCGAGTTGAGACAAGTTTGATTGATATGAGTCACATGCAATGCATCTTCCCGGACATCTATATACCGCCGAAGTACTTGTCCAGGACCGCCTTCCTGATCTTGGCTTCGGGAGCCTTCTTGCCAGTCCAGAGTTCGAACTGCTTGAAGCCCTGCAAACAAAGAATCTCTACTCCAGACACAGTCTTCCAGCCGTCCTTGTTCTCAGCCAAGTTGAGCAAAGCCGTCTTGTGCGGTTTGTACGCCAGATCAATAGCGACTCCGCCTTTAGACGAAGCTAGGACTGCACTATCAAGTAAGATACCGTTGGCGGAAGAGTCGACGGTCAAGCTGTCGCCTGGGACAGTGGAGATGACTACTGATGGAGCTGATTCGCTCGGAAGGGTGGATGACGAGAGGGACGTGATCACTTCTATGCCGTAGTTGGGGAATGAGTCGCGGACCTTTTCGGCGTTCTCAGGGGTACGGTTGAACAAGTATATCTTCTTGAAGCCCAATTGGTGCACTGCGTAGAGCGCAGCTCGGCACGTACCTCCTGCGCCAATCACTAGAGCTGTTGATGCGGGATTACCGAGGATGCCAGATGGGAGACTGGTTTTAGCAGCGTGGTAGATCGCTTGCCAGTCGGTATTCTCCCCATGTAACTCGCCGTTGCGGGGCACGATGGTGTTGACTGCGCCGATAATCTTGGCGTCCTCCGAGACTGATTGGAGGTGAGGCATGATATCGAGTTTCAGAGGGATGGTCACTGACGCTCCGCCAAAGTCTGGGGATGTGAGCACGTCTAGAACTTTCTGATCTGCTTGAGCGGACTCGTGCAGACTGTAAGTATGAGGGAAGCCGAGCACTTCAAAGCCGGTATTGTGCAATGTAGGCGAAACGGAGTGTGCGATGGGACTGCCGAACAGGTAGAACTTCTTCGCAGGTGTGAGACCGACCAATGCTCTGCCTTGAGTCACTTCCTTTGCCGTGAGTTGACCGGGCGCTGCTCGCGATGGCATAAGAGCATGAGTGATTGGCGTTAAGATCGGGTTACTGATTCGGGACAGCTGGCCTGCCGATCCCATGTTGATCGCCAGCAAAGGTTTGGCTCCAGATTCTGAGTTGACTTCAGATACGAAGAGGGACAGCTTCGCGTTGTCGATGGGCGACTTGGCCATGCCAACAATTTTGGTGACATCGCCGTACTTGGAACAGAGAGCGTGCTTCTCTCGGACCTCATCGCCGTCCCAAGCCATACCGCCCGTCCAATCATGCCAAGAAGCGATAATATGGGACTGGCGCTTGGCCGCAGCTAAGCTTTCGAGTGTCTTGGTAGGCCAGGCCACCTCGACGTCAATGTACTCGCACGCCGAGCGAAGACCAAGTCGCACAGCTTCAGCATAAGCGTCCGGCTTATCAGAAGGAGCATTGCCGCCCTGATCCTTGGATCGAACCGAGTACACGATAGGAAGAGGAGTCGCAAGTCGCAACATCGACAATTGCCTGGCGACATACGACAACGGGGCGATAGATGGCGACGTCGGGGCTGAGCCAGTTGGGCTCAATAGATCCACACGAAGCTCGACGGCATCTGCACCCTCAGTGAGAGCAGCGATATGTGGCAAGGCCGGAGTGATGTCGGGGAACGTGAGAGACAGGAATGTGGTAGGTGTATCAACGCCCAATCGAGGTCTGTTGCTTGCCCGACCAGTGATGAACTTGAAGAATCGTTCGGTCTCCGCTCGGACGGTTTGGTGATGCTCTTCCACCGACTGGCTTCCGATGGACTGCAAGACATTGTAGAATTCGTGGCTTGAGACTTCGGCGTACCATGGTGAGCGGCGCTTGTAGACGTCGGCGAACGACTCGCCCCAGTTTGGTCGAGCAGCGGTGCTGCCGATAGACGAGAGGTAGCTGTCAATATCCTCAAGAGCCCTTGTGACGTGCACCACGATTCCCCCTTTGGCGACGTGAGCAGCCAGGAGCTGCCTAGCGGCTTCGGTCTCGACGATACCACCTCCCAAAGCGATCACGTGGTTGCCCTTCTTCTCCTGCACGAATTCGCCAAGAATCTCAGTCTCAGTCTGGCGGAAGGCGTTCCAGCTGTTGGCGGCCACGTAGTCGGACACCGACAGGCGGGTCTTCTCAGCGAACACATCGTCGGCGTCGGTGAAGTCGCCACCGAGTACGTCTGCTGCTAAGCGACCGATGTAAGTCTTACCAGCGCCGCGCATACCGATCAAGAAGACGGGGTGCTCTGATTCGGCGCCTTGTTCGGCGACGCGGACTTGGCCAGAAGTCGAGGCTTGGTTGTGGGTCTCAAGCTCAACACCGTCGACGGCCACACCGATCTTATTCTGCAGATCGTCCCAGAAGTTTGGCCATGTTTTCTCGACGCATCGTTTCTCTTCGATGACAGTTTTGTCAATAACGCAAGAGAGGACGCTGAAAGCCATTGCGACTCGGTGATCATCGTAACAATGGATCGATGCGCCACGATGAAGTGATTCTTGGGGTTTGCCAATCACGATGATACCATCGGAGAACTCGTCGGTCTCGACGCCAAACTTGGCGAGCTGATCTCTCATGGCCTTGATACGATTGCATTCCTTGACACGCTGATTGGCGATACCGTAGATCCGCGAAGCGGTCTCAGGAAGACCCTCGACTCGTCGCTCGGGGAGACAAGGCAGGTTGGCGACCGCAGCAAGGACAGACGCAGTGAGGAACGCATCCGTCATAGGCTCCATATCGACGTTGCCAAGAGCACGGAGTTGACCAACGGGTGGTCCAGTGACTTTGGTCGAAGTAGCGGTCTGCTCGACGGTACAGCCCATTGGCTCGAGGACTTCTTTAGCGAAGCGCGCATCGCCTTGGAGAGAGCTGGTACCGATGTTGGAGATCGTGCAGGTGGTTCCTGTGATTGCAGCAATGGCGAGCGGGTAGGTGGCGCTCGAAGCGTCGGATTCGACGCTGTAGTCTGCGGGGTTGACGTAGATGCCCTTTGGAATGACGTATAGGTCGAGCAATTTGCCATCGGCGTCCTTTTGACGTTGAACGTCGATGCCGAATTGAGCCATCATTGCCGTTGTCATGTCGATGTACGGCTGCGAGATGACCTGACCACCGGTCAACTCGAGGGTGACTTGCTCTGCTGCATACGGTGCGCAGAGTAGAATGGAGGAAACGTATTGACTTGATACGCTCGCCGCGAGCTTGATGTGGCCACCGCGGAAACCGTCTGTCGCGATGTCGAGAGGAAGACATCCGGCGTTCTCGACGTACTCGATCTGCGCGCCATTGGCGCTCAGAGCGTCAACAAGAGGACCGATAGGTCGCTGCTTCATCCTAGCATTGCCGGTGATAATAGTCGATTTTTCGGTGGAAGCGGCACCCGAGACGAGAGCGCATACGGTAGTGAGGAATCGACTGGCAGTGCCGGCGTTTCCAAGATAGAGCTCTCGACCTTTTGACGGAGCAGAAAGGGTGCCTTTGCCGCCCTCAACAACGATGGTGTCACCTCCGTCTTCCCAAGAGAACACTGCTCCCTTGAGTTCGACAAGCGCATTCATCATCACCGCCGTGTCGTCCGAGTGCAGGAGATTCTTGATGCGACAGGTACCTTTGCCAAGTGCCGCGAGAACCAAAGCTCGGTTCGAGATACTCTTGCTTCCTGGGGTGGCCATAGTGATGGGCGACTTGGTAGGTGTACCAGCAACGACAGAGGCAGCCTCGCAAAGTACCCTGCGTATTATGTCATCTGCGATGACAGAGGCCTTCTCTTCGTATGTTTTGCCGATACGTGATAACAGGACGATCTTCTTGGCAGGGCCAGAGTTCTTCTTGTCTATCTTCATGATGTCGAGCAGGCGTTCGACGGACAGCTGACTCGATGCGGGTATCGAGGTAATGCGGCGGTCTGACAGGGACACGGGTAGGCCGTACGCCTGGAGACACCTTGTGAGACGACCGACAGCGACTTGACTGAGAACGCCCAACGACCGGGCGACTTCTGCTTCGAGGATGATACCGACTGAAACACACTCGCCGTGAAGCATGGTAGGAGTGAGCACCGCCTCGATAGCGTGGCCGATGGTGTGACCGAAGTTTACAAGGTTTCGGAGTCCTGTCTCACGCTCATCAATGGTGACGATGTGAGCCTTGACGTAGATCGATCCGGAGACGACTTGAAGCAAGAGGGACTGTGCGTTGGAGCGGTCCGCGGCGAAACGACCAGCAGTCGAAGAACCGGAAGGGCGCGAGGAAGCAGCCAAGGAGATTTCAGCTGAACGGGACTCGAGAAGAGCGAAGTCGTCGTCTTTCCAAATAGCAGCAGTCTGCAGGAGGAGTCAGTCATGGTCGGTACTCTGCATGTCATCGAACACACCTTCACAACCTCCGCCATACCGTTCGATACTTCTCTTGGAGGGAGAGTAGTGAGGAAGGCAAGGTCCACGAAGATGTAGCTTGGCTGCCAGAACGCTCCGATGAGGTTCTTGCCGTGGTGCGTGTCGATGGCGGTCTTTCCGCCCACTGACGAGTCGACCATGGCTAATAGAGTGGTAGGGATCTGGACGAATTTGACACCCCGCATGCTGTGGTGGGTCAGCATAGCACATGTGGTCTCGTATGGCTAGCTCACAAAGTAGCAGCGACAAAGCCGGTGAGATCGCCAATGACACCACCGCCGAACGCCAAGACGACAGTATCTCTTGTACACTTGTTGTCCAGCATCCAGTCCTCGATCTGCTCCTTGACCTTGCGGCTCTTTGCGCCTTCGCCAGGAGCGACCTCGTAAACGAGGAACCGCGTCTTGGTGCCTGCATTAGCAGAGGCCTCGTCGAATGCAGCCTTGATGTCTGAGAGGTAGAGAGCCGACAGATTTGTGTCGGTGATCAAGACATAGGTCGAGGAAGGGAGAGTGGTAGTGATGGATTTGAAAATGTAAGGGAGAAGGTGGAATCCAACGTGAATGGACTCGTTCCCCAAGATGGAGATTTTGAGGACGTCGGCAGCTGCCATGGTGGCGGATAGGCTGGCCGAAAGTCTTTGTATCTAAGTGTGGATGGGAGAGAATTGATTGTTACAAGGAGCAATGACTTTGAACAGCCTATTTTTCTTCTTGGTGAGCGAGTGAGTCCGACAAGTACCTCACAGTGTCCTGAAATTCGGACTCGATTCGCTGGAAGGAACGGAGATGAATACAATCTCCGTCTGACTCTTGATTAATGATGATCAACGCCGTTGCGCCGAATAACCCACCCGGATGCATGCAACGGGTTCGTCACCGCCTCCCTTGCTACATGGCCGTGGCCGAACTCTCCATTGCTTACTCCTCATAATCAATCTCCCTTTCGCTCTCGATGCGAGCTGATTCGAGCGTTTGAGTCAATATCCTAGCATTCGATTGCGCAAACTTGTCTCCTGTAGATCACGAGGTCGTCCGTACTCTGGCCTTTATTTACCTTCTTGGACCGACCCTGACCTCGGTGAAGGGGAGCTGTACAATCAACCGTGCAGTGCATCACCATTCATCAGCGACTCTAACAAAATTCAAATATCTTCAAGAGAAACTCTTGACCAGCCATGTCGTTTCTGCGTAAAGCATCATTGTCCCGGAAGAAGGGCATCGACGGAGACGCCGGATCGGGACCGAGGGCACCCAGTATAAGAGGGGACAAACCACCTCGATCTCGTAATGTCAGCGAGGCGAGCTCCGTCAACGATGGAGGGGAGAATGGCAATGTTAAGCGGAAGATGTCCATAGGGTGAGTCCGATTGCGTTCCTGTTCTGCATACGTGTATATGCAAATACCAATCCTCGACTATGTTAGTGGAAAGAGCCGCAGGAGGTTGTCCTCGCTGTTCTCGTCGTCGTCTCTATCCTCATACGCGTCTGACCGCGACCCCGCCGCCTCTCCTCAACAAAAGCCTCGTATCATCAGTCCATCCGCATCGTCATCCGGCGCTACGACTCCGACACGTTACAGCGGCCTCAATGGCAAAGGCACTCCTTCTGAGCTGAACGGCATAAATGGGGGACTTAACGATCTGCGCTTAGGAACAGACGCTATCCCTGTTACTGATTCTCCCACGTCGTCGTCACCAACGCAGCCTACGGCTGTGGGTCCACCTATTCAGCCGGTCTCTGCATTACCATCATCGCCTGAACGCCCACAGAGGGCTCGTGCCGCCAGCCTTTACTCGCAGTGGGATCTGGAGGAAGTTGCAGCACAGAGTTCAGATGATGAGGATTTCTTGTCGGCGTCCGAAGGCTTGAGCGAAGTTGAGGAAGAGGATGAGACCGATCATGTGATCACTCCCGCCAAGCCCGCCAGCACGGAAGTCGACCCGTCTCTCGACAAGACCAACGTCGAAAAGGGCGCTGTAGCTACCAACGGCGACATCAGCGGAACCGGATCGTCCACAATCCATCGCACGTTGCCGGCCGTGGGTGAGACCAAGGTCCGTCAACGAGCGACAAACAAGGGTGACCCCTTGAGTGTAGACCAAGCGGGGTTCCTGGCGGGCGACATCGATGTGTGCCGCGAAGCTATCGCACTATTCTTGACCAGTCATATGAGAGACGCGGAAGACTTATGCTTCAAAAACGACCCCGAAAACAACCGCTTGTACCTTCAAAGCTCACTGTCATACCTCGAGGCGCTAAAGGTGCGCCGTCAAGCGAAATGCTGTGTACTTGTGCTGACCATACACAGGGAATGATGACCTTTGACTCCGTCGACATCGCTACTGCGCTTGAAATCGTCAAGGCAACCTTCGTCACCGCTACAGCGTTACGTCGTCCTACCGACTCCATGGTTTCTCGCCTCGGTGGATTAGTCCGATCAGGTCAAGGTGTCGCTCGAGTAAAGGCTATGACTCCGCTGGAACGTCATGCGGAGCTCATCTACGCCGAGACCTCTCTGATGAAGGCTTTGCTTGCGATTGTTGGTGGTGGAGACTGGTTGGGTCTGGTCCGAGAAGCGTGAGCCAATCATCACTGGCGGCAAATGGCATACCCTGACCTACCTACCGTATGATTTAGTTTGAGCCTTCGAGCCGCTCATGGCATCTATCGGACACTACAGCAATACCTGGACGATGCCGATAAGGGTGGTTATGACGATAATATAGATATGGATTTCCGTTCGGTGTGTATACGACACATCACCCTTGAATTGTGCTGACGATTTCGCAGGGCGTTGTCCTTGGAACCGGAACAAGCTCTCTGATGCTTAGTCTCTTGCCTGGAAAGGTCCTGAAGGTCTGTGGTCATGGGAGCCTCCTTATGGCAGAAGACTGATTCTTTGCAAATCTAGATCGCCGAAGTATTCGGATACGCTGGAGACCGGACATCGGCGCTGAACACGCTCATGTCGGCTGGCGGATGGACACAAACGTCTGATAAACCTCAAAATGACGAACAAAATGAGGGTCTTCGACGACCTGTCTGCGATTTGATCCTGTTGACTTTCCATCTCGTCATCTCGGTCTTAATGTAAGCTATCGTCTAAATCCTTGATTAAAGGAGCGGACATAGCTCACGATGCTGATACAGGCCGGTGGCGGGCGTTGACATACCAATGGCGAGAAAGATCTTGGCTTATAACATGCGGAGATACCCTGATGGTGCGTGCTGCTGTGACGGTCTTGTGTGCACTAGTGGCTCACACAGCGCAGGCGTCTTCTTCTTGTATTTCCAAGCTCGACTGCATACAACTCAGGCTCAGCCTGAGGCCGCAAATCGTGAGTGGACTCAACCTTGGACAGCCGACAAGGCAGCTTGCTAAAATGAAACAGGGTCACTGCAACAAGCCCTAGACCTCAAGCTGGAGTATATACAGGTGAGATATCGCAAGCGCGCCGTCTTTCCCGTGCTGACATCTCCATCGTCTTGCAGTTGCAACATATGTGCTTGGTGAGATCCAGACCGAACGCCAGCGACTGAACTGAGCTGACATCTACCTAGTGGGACTACGCGTGCAATCATCTCATGCTGGCGAACTGGAAGGGGGCGTTGGACTGCTTTAGTATCTTGAGAGAGGAATCCAACTGGAGTCGAGCGGTGTATACATAGTAAGCTGTCTTGCGCAAGACTTGCGCCTAGCTGACCCGGAAACAGCGCTGCCGCTACGTGCATTATCGAATTGGCGGAAGACGGCGACGCCGATGCGAAGATCAGCGAGGCGGACAAGCTCTTGCTGCAGATTCCAAAGCTTACCAAGAAAATAGCTGGAAAGTCGCTCCCTATAGAGGTGAATATCGTCTCCCACTTTTCGATTTATTGCGCCTCGCGACTAACACGCCTGAAACGCAGAAACTGGTCTCGAGGAAAGCACGTAAATTCCATTCGCAGGACAACCGCCTGTTCCTTCCTGCGGTAGAGCTCGCCTATGTCTTTGGCTCCTTGTCCAACACACCTCGAAGGAGTCTCCTGGACAGGGTGTTGCCAAGAGTGGATCGCATGCTGGCTAAACTCGACGCGAGTACGCCGGAGAAGTATGGTAATGGACAGGAGTTCTGGGATGGTATGTCGTACGATCTCTGCTTGTGATGGCCTGCAACAAAGGGTTGACCTGATTCGGACAGACTACTGCTTGGGCCACTTCCTGAGAGGAGTATGCCAGTCTATCGCGCGATACCAGGTAAGTAGCTCGTTCGACCCGGTTTTGACGATCACTGAAGACCCTAT
Source organism: Cryptococcus sp. GC_Crypt_3 (assembly GCA_026538395.1). Classification (NCBI taxonomy): domain Eukaryota; kingdom Fungi; phylum Basidiomycota; class Tremellomycetes; order Tremellales; family Cryptococcaceae; genus Cryptococcus; species Cryptococcus sp. GC_Crypt_3. The sequence goes on from JALPCB010000134.1 coordinate 43,390, forward strand.
GTTGCTTAGCCACCGGAAGCTGCACCTGAAGCCACTGCGCGCGCACCGACCGATCCTCCTGACGCCGAGTTGGACCAAGGTGCCGAGAAGGATTTCAAGGCTGTGATCAGACACAGCTCCGATGTGCAGGTGGGTCTGGTCGCTTTTGCTTTTGCTTTTGTTTTTACCTACATGTCTATATCTCCATATGGGAACGACGGGCTGACTTGGTTGATACAGCTCGATCATTATATCCTCTATCACAACCATTATGAGCTGGGCCGACTGTACGCGAGGCGAGGAGACGACGCGCAGGCCAAACATCACTTCGATTTCGTCATGTCTGGTACGTCCATCCTCTCTTACTTCACTTGATGACGATCACGAAGCTAAGCAGCCGTGTGATTAGGCAAACTACCGGAACCCAATCAGTATATGGCGAAAGCGCAAGGCAAATATTCCTTGGAAGGTGCATTGATGCTCAAGACGCATGCGGCGCTACAAGCACTCAAGGAGAAGCAGGGGAAGTAGAGGCCGAATGGATGGAGTTGATCTTTCGAAGATTTCGGACAGATAGGTAACGATCTGATGTGTATATAATGGATTGTGTCATAAGCTTGTTCTCGATGGGAAATGCATACAGATGGATATTTCGCGTCGTGCTCAGTCGAAAGTTGGGATTGAATGTAATCTGTTTTGAGGGATGGAGGTACGGGCAGAACGATCTTGTGTAAATGGTTGTTTCTTCATTCATCTCCTTGTTTGTGTTTGATGCTAGTGGCTACAATTGATCGTACCCTCAAAAGATATGCTATGGAACAGAGACCATGTGTCTTCACTCCCTCGATGACCCTAATCGTCGTCCAATACGAACCTTCCAGCTTAGACACTCCCCTAATCTGACTATCGGCCAAGCTCGCTTGCTATCGGTGTTGAACCTAGCACAGCCTGCCGAAAACCAAGATTAGCAAACGCTACGCACGTGGTCTCGCGGCTTGGCTCAACTCACAGAACTTGTAAGCCGAGATCATCACAGACAGGCTTCCAATCGGCCCTAGGCTCATTGGCGTCCACTCTCCTCCACACCTCATGGATGATCCTGCTGGCAGTATCGATATCAAAGCAACATTGAGCCCTATCATGTGCACAGATGCGTCGTTAGCGCCAAGATTTCGATCGCGGGTGTAGCAAAACTCACTTGAACCCTTCCAGCAGAGTCAGAGCCCACGGTCGCGAATTGCCATCGACGCACGAACCAGCAATGATCGCTGGCCAGGTCAGACTGGGTACATCATCGGTGATTAGCATGAATCCCCGTATGTAACTCTGTTATGCTCACTCGATAGACATGCCCAAGGCGGCGGTGGACCATGTGCAATGTTGTAATACTTGCTGAGCGGCGTTTTGTACCCTAGCGTCCTCGCGGGGATACTTGAATACCATGCGCAGCAGTAGTATCTGTTGAGACGAGAGGCAATGATCAGTTTCCAATCCCCTTAGATGTTTCCTGTCTCATGTCCTACTCACCTTCATAGCATGCGCATATGCCCTGTTGCCGACCTGCACTCGCTCATGCTCCAAAGTACTGAGTTGCAGACTCTCAATCCAAGCATCAACATCCCGGTTCATCCTCCTCGCTTCGATCAAGAGCGGATCGGCATCGAACGATGCGACTCCCGCTTTGGTTGCTGAGAGGGGATCGAGGATCGCCGTGTCGGATTCGGTGAGGACGACGTCGGACTTGGCTGCGCGGGAGACTAGCCGAGTCAGGCGAGCGAAAAGGAGTACCATGATGCGCGACATTCCGAACTGTTTCTCCACGGAGTGTTCTTCGTACGTAGAACGGCTGCCTTCGAGCCACCAGTTATCCCACCTATCACTGACGAGGCTTGGCTCTTCACCCGTTGTCAAGCAGCTGAAGGTCTCATAGATGGTCAAGATCTCCAACATGAGTCGCGCAGGAGAGACGGTGACGTCGTCAGTGAGCTTTGTGGGTTGGCTCGACTTGAGCATCTCCGCAGGCCCGCCACGCAAGGCCACCATCTTCTTCGCCAATTCGAAGTTGTCCTTCCATCCTGCACCGCCGAAGAAGATATCGATGGTCGCCAGGGCCGTTCCCGCGCCAAGGGCCGCATCGGACAATGCACCAGCTTCTTCTCGCGCAGCTCGACGGACCATCTCCTTGCCTGTCTCTCGAAGGGTAGAAGCGTATTGGAACATTGCGCTGGTCTGGGCATTCGATACTCCAGAGCGAGCTAAGAGAAAGGCCTGATGGATCGCGCCAGTGCCTAGGAGCGCGACACGAAGAGCATCGGCAGACGCATTTGCGCCTCGGGGCGAGTCGAGAGCAAGCGGCAGGTTGATAGCCAACATCGGGTTGAGACCGCTCGGAATGGCCATCATGAGCGATGCCGCATTTGCGCAATAATGCAGTATCAAACTTCGCTCTTCCGCGGTCGGGAACCAGGGAAGGAGGAAGTTTGGTGCAGTGAGCATCGGGGCGCCGCCTTGCTCAGGAGCCCATGCAGGTTTATCTCCCATCCCCGTCAGGCCCCAGTTACCAGATAGAGCATTGATACTCGGATTTGCGGGACCAGGTGCTGCCTCCGCCGTAACGCTGCTAGTTGGGTTGACGTCGTAACTGCCAATGTAGGATGCATCGAGACCGTACTCGACTTGTGGCAAGGTGAATGAGTCCGATGAAGCATGTTGAGCAAGGGTGGGAGCGCTGTCGAGCGGATTGTCAGGGGGTCTAAATGCTCCGATCAGTCTCTGCTCTCCAATAATATGTGTATAGTAGGAAATAGACTGACGAGATACCGTTTTCCCCTTTGACGATTGTATAACCATGTTGCGCTCTGCCGTCTTCCTCGCTGTTATCGTCACTAGCGTCTTCGCTGTTCTGTCTACTTTTGGATCCTCTGTTGGACCTATTCTCTTCGTTTACGTCAGGGTATTGGCACTGTTCAAGATATCAGCGAAATGCGGATGTTCTAGCGGGCTTTTACAATACTCACGGTCTTCTTTGCAATGACGCATCGCTTGCACACTGGCCTGGCCTCGTCGCACTTGATTCTTCTAGCGCGACAACATAGACAACCTGTTCTTGTCCTAGTGTACTTTTGACGGCGTTTCTGGCCTCCTCGACCCGTGGGCTTGGAATGGGATGCGTTGGCTGATTGAGATATTTGACTTCCAGATCCAGACGCGACAGCTTGGAGGGATGGTCTTTCTAGGTTTTCTTCTGGACTGGGATCATCCCATGCCGATCTGGTCGTAGAGTGGCGACGGAGTATATCGTCTTTGGTAGGATGACTGTATGGGTGGACGCGATGGGAGTGCACGTCTTCCATTCGTAGTTTGTGAGGATGACTTTGATAAGCTGGATGTGATGGTGCTTGTGCGGTCGAGGCAGAGTACGACGATTGCGGATCGAGATAGCTGGGTGCTGCTACTGCTGGCTGAGCAGTGTTGGGCGGTATCGCTTGCAAGAAACTTGCATATGGAAATTGGGGATCAGAGACATTCGTCTTGTCCTCGTTCATCAGTCCGTTCAGTTCAGATCCTGCAGTAGAAGCGGGAAGCAGAGTACTGCTAGGACCAGCGTTGAAGAACTGGCCCGATGGATCGTATATTGACGCTTGAGGGGAAGACAGCTTTGATTTGCCTTTGTCGCTCCAAGCATCAGAGAAATTGGTCGCTCTTGCACTCGCCGTCCACATATTGTGGGCTGCGTGAAGGTCTGTCGTCGGACGCTGAGCTTGCTGTTGAGGCTGGATCGCCGTCGAACTCGTGCTGAAAGAGGACGAAGCGTTGGGGCTGGTGTAAGGCGAGGACGAGGAGGCGGACGTGTGAGCGGGAGTTGCGAGATGCATCGGTGTCAAAGTCCGATTTGCTGCGTGTCCCGAGACGAATTGCGCGCGCGATGCGGCGGAAGAAACGGCGTCTATGGGGGAAGACGTCGGTGTGTAGAGGTATGTATCGATGGTGGTCATGTCCTTCCTCAAGGGAGGGTTGAGCTGGTGGCGGTGGTGCGGAGGCGTGTTGAAGCCAATAACGACTGCTAATGAGGCGAGTCTGTTTGAGTATGTATGGTAGGTTGAGGGAGGGATGGACGAGCAAGTTTTATTGTTGCTATCGCTGTTGCTGCTGTTGCTGCTGAAATGCTATCGCACTAGAGAGGGAGATGGGGAAAGTGGAGGTGTACGAATCTTTTTTTCCTTTTTTCCCGTCCCAGTGCAGAACTACGACAACAGCAGTGAACGTATGTATGGGTATAACCTTGTCTGCCAAGTATTCAGTAAGTCACCGTATAACGTGTTGCGACGCGGCCGTAAAAGGGCTTTTAGGTTGTTGGGTTGCTGGGCTGCTGCTATAGCTGCCGAGATGCTGCTTTGAGAAAATGTGATCGGGATGCAAGGGGGGCAAAACGCAGAGAAGCAGACAGGCAAGCTAAGCAAGCTAAAAATGCGATCTAAGGGTAAATCGAAGACGAAACCTATTGACCGATTCGGAATCTACTGCTACTCCTACTAATACTACTGCCGCGGCTACCAGCCCCACTGGTGTTACAGCAGGAGTCTGGAATCACTCAAACACAATGAATGGTGAAAAACTTCACCGCAAACGCCCGACCCGACTCGTGGACAGCAAGACAGGACACAGAGAGTTGATCGAGATTAAGCTTGTCCTCTCTCCCTACCAGTGCTCATAGACACAGACACGACATGCTCCGACTTGTGCGGCTACGGGCTAGCCTCAGTTGCTTGCAGCTTACTCCTTAGTAAGGGAAAAAGGGCAAGGCAATTGCCGCAGCGCAGTACGATCGTTGTTGCAGAGTTACTAGAGTACGAAGAAAGACGATGACGGTATAGCCAATTCTCGGAGAAACAGCGCGTCTTGCGTGGGCTCTTAGTAAGAGTGGGCTGCTACCATCAGGCGATGGGTAGTGGGTCGTAGGCAGTGGCGGCGAAGCGGACTGGACGCTGGACACTGGAGACAGATAGATGGTAGCCATGCTAAGCTTGAATGCGAGTAGCGCTGCCACCTGAATTTGGACCCGCGATATAGCACAAAAGGATACCAGGGGTAGAAGGGATGGAAGGGATCTGCGCTGTGTACGAGGCCATGTCTCATCTTACCAACCCATCCCGAGTTTCCCGGGAACTGAGCTGGGTGGGTGGGATGCCGAGTATGACGCTGTTGACGTGGTCAACTTTCACTCAGCGCTCAGTACTGGCATAGTCTACAAGGAGGATCTCTGAACTGGTTCGTGCTCGTGAACCGTCGTAGCTGACAAAGCGGTGTATCAGCCAGTTTGGATGTGTCCTTCAACTACGTCTACCGTAGTGGGCATGCGTGGACGTGTCAATTAATCCGAATGTAACGTATAACGTATACATCGATCGTACCACCGCTGGCATTCGAGGCATAAGCGGACTAACTCGGAGGCAAATGTGTTACGAGTCTCTTATTATATTCCCAAAGTCTGACCCCGATGCAACGGTCAACTATTATGATCCATGTATGCAAATCCATACCCAGATCCAGATCCACAGCCACGGCCACAACACAGCAGTCATCAGTCAAATGGTACATCTCAGAACCGCAGTCCCAGTCGAAGCGCTACTCCATTCCAATCATGAACGACCTCGCCGCGCCATACGCCTACACGTCACTGTGGTACACTCTCCAAACACACTTTGCCTGTGCTCTCTCTCCCTCTCTTTCCGTCTCTCACACACAGCATCACTCGTTACTCCAATTCTATGCACCCTTTGATCCTGCCTTCTTCTGCTTTCGTGGGGGTGTCACGGCCGCTGCAGGAAATAACCATTGTCAGTATAGCATTCATAAGACCGACCAAACACCTCAATCTCGCCAAGAAAGAGAAACCTCCTCGCTGCCCCCCCAGACAGCTGCACACCCGCACCCGCCGCTCGCAAAGATACACAAAGATATGCACATACGAACCGAAAAGGAGACAAAACTACACCAACTCAAATGAAAGAGGAGCGGAGATTCTACTGACGCCGTCCGCTGGCACCGTAACCGTATTTCGGTGCCTTCTTCTCGGCGGGTTTGAGGATCTGGAACCGAGTGTCAGCTTGAAGCTTGCCGTGCTCACTGATCCCAGCCTGGCTCACTTGGAATGAACAGAGTAAAGTGTCGTCGACGCTCATCATCGCACCGGCATTGTCGAACTGCATTAATGTGTCAGCCATGCTCACTCACGTAGGACTGTTACAACACTCACCTCGCCACAGTAATTAGGAGCAGAGAATAGGGTGACCAATTGTCGCTTTGCAAAGAACTCGTAACCGTCTTCCACGACCTGGTGCGCTCGACAGATCAAGTCCATGTCATGCTTTTGCAAGAACCGAGAAACGACATCTGGTCCAAAGGTGAATGAGACTCCTCGATCGTTCTCGCTCCAGCCAGTGATGTCCTTGTCCGGATCGGACCAGAGCAAATCACAAAGAAGACCAGTGTCCGGCACGTCGGTCGGTCGCATTACTCGTCGGATCTGTTCCATGCTCTGTAAGTCGGGACTCTGCGCAAGCGTTCAGGCATCAGCGTTGATATTTTTGTGCAGTCAGCTCGGCAAGTACTCACCAGACCACCGTGCATCGTGAAGATCTTCTCGTCGATGATGGCGGCGATTGGGAGACAGTTGAAGCAGTCGGTGAAAGTCTTCCACAGCTTGATGTTATAGCGGCGTTTGCCTGATAGTTGGGTATATCTGTTTAGCACGAGTGCGAAGTGTACGAGTGAGACAGACTTACACTCATCGTAAAAGCCGTAAATCCTGTTGATACTCGCACACTCGTGGTTGCCTCGGAGGATGAAGAAGTTTTCTGGGTATTTGATCTTGTATGCCAAGAGCAAACAGATGGTTTCGAGGGATTGCTTGCCTCGGTCGACGTAATCGCCCAGGAAGAGGTAGTTTGCTTCGGGGGGGAAACCGCCGTATTCGAACAGTCGCAAGAGGTCATAGTATTGTCCGTGGATGTCGCCTAAATGGCGGGTAGAGTCACCTCGTCAGAGGATGATCTTGTACAATCTGGTGATATGAGGGTACTCACCGCATATCTTGATGGGCGCCTCCAGCTCCAATAAGATGGGTTGGCTGATGAAGATCTCCCTCGCTTTTGTACAGAGGTACTTGATCTCGTACTCTGCGAGTTGCACTGCTTTACCAGGTCTGTTCCCTCGGACTGCGGTGGTGTTTGATCAGCGCTGTTTGTTTCTAGTTCTATAGTGATGGGACGGACCTTCTAACAAGCGATCGATGACCGAGTCGAGGTCAATCTCGTTTTGCGGTTCGGCCATATTTGATGATCCGACTTGAGTGTTTGATCAAGTGATGAGGGAGGTGGGAGACGTGGACGTGGGGGGCGACAGATCTCTTCGCTCTTCGAGGATGAGGATCGGAGAGACTGTGAGGGATGCAGCGGGGAACGGGATTCCCGATGGTTCTGGGTGGATGTTCGTCGCGCGAGAAAGGGATGTGAAAGGGCTTGAAGTACGTGTCTACGGGCTGGTGCGGGTGTTTACTGCTATACGACCGTGGTGATCAGGTGTTCACTCGGAGCCAGCTTGTATGCTTTGGAGACAGTCCAGAACGCGAGACGTGAGTGTGATGGTAGCGTAGCGCAGCGATGTAGATGCACGCCCGTCAAAGTTATCTGAGAAAGTGGTTGACGGCGGAGCGCAGTAACGTAGTAGCGTGAAAGGGTCGGAGCAGCGCTATCACCACCTTGAGGCGTAGTCGTGATCGCGCGTCGGGTCGCCGTGGTTTTCAATGACGCTGCACTATGTAGCCCGGACAAGCTGTCTCTGTGCCTGCGTTTGTGTGTGGGTGGGGCGAGAGAAGGCTTTCGAACGTATCTAGGAAGAGTTGAAGAGGGGATGAGGATAAAAGGCAAAAGGCAAAAGGCGCGCAGGTGGCTCTCTCAGTGTTCTATCATAACACACAATCCTCTCTACCACTAGTAGATGACTCTCTCACAGCCAAAACCAGCTCTGTGGCGGTCCATGGCAGCTTTTACTTTTTGCCATAAAACGCCGACTAACACCGCAGCGCGGCGGCAGTCGGTGGGCCGTCACAAACAAAGCACTCTGTGTTGCATACGAGTAGATGCTGGTCATGGGTCATGGGTCCTCGATGCTATGCATAGACGGCAATGGATAGCATAGCAGCACTAGTCCTTATCCAAGACGCCAGTTTTCATGAAGCCATTCAGCTGTCGATCTGAAGCAGGACTTGTCCGTTTGATGCAGGATTAAGCCATTACGAGCTTGTGGCACTGGTCCCCTTACACTGCTGACATTCTATCTATTCAAATAGATGAGCTGAGGAGGGCAGCAAGTAGCAAATCATCAACGCGACATCTTAAGCGAGTCTTATCCATTGCTCAAGCAGACTTGCACCGTGAACAACATAAACATCGTCAATTAGATACTGCATTTTCTTTCACTTTCACTTCTAACTATAGATCTTCTGACTACCTATCCTCCTCCTTCTCTTGCTTCACGAAGCGCCACCCATGACTACCGAACTGCAAGTGATCAAGTTCATTTACAAGCCGATAGGCGCATGAGGCAGGGTGTT
>JALPCB010000135.1:0-51830 GCA_026538395.1 Cryptococcus sp. GC_Crypt_3
TTTGATAGGAATGCCGCTGTGCAAATCAGTGCATCAGCTATGGCTATGGCTCAAATGATCAAACATCGAACTTCTGTCTAGCCGCCGTACATCATAACTTGAAAGCTATGAATCACGAATTCGCAGATATGGGTGGCAAACGAGACCTAGAGCAGGAAGTAGCGCAAACGCTACGCCAACGCACCATTATCGATCCGCCTCAACACCCGCTTCCCGCGCTTCTCCCCATCCCCAACAGGCGGAGCAGCATGCGCGCTCCTCGCTTCCCGTCTCGCCTGGGCTTTCTCGCGCTGTTGGGTATTGTACGCCTGCACTTGCCGCGCAGCTTTGTTCGAGGGGTTCTGTAATATCGCCGGAAGGTGGAGTCTGTTCCGGTCCATATGGGCATATCAGCATATCAGCGTTGGTGCGAATGACATGCACGATATAGACGTGTAGACGTACGCTACGGGCTCGTCGGTGCTCATCTTGATTTGCTGTATTGCTGCTTTACGATGATACTGTTGTCTATAATGTATGAACGCTGGACACTGATTATGTCAAACTGTCTCGCTGGAATCGATCGTCGTACAGGATCTCGTAGCCGGTTAATCCGCAATGTGGCACCGGCATCGGAGCATCAGTCTACAAATAATCGAATGGGCAGGTGCCAGCAGTCCCCTTATAGAGCTCGTAGCAACAGCAGGTACAACTAGCGCTCTCACAGAGCTGCGCCAGTGCAATTAGATGTTCGACAGCAGCAAGATATGCATAGACACTACTGGTACACAGCGCCTGTACGGTGCTTTTTTGGAAATGCCTTCCACCAGCCTAGCGTCCTACTCGCCATTGACTTGCTTAGCCTTGACGTTCGCCCGGCGTTCCTGCACACCGACACGCAAGTCATTGAGGAGAGGGATAGTCTGCTCGAGGGAAATACACGCGTCTGTGATCGAGACACCGTACTTGAGGCCCGAGGGGCCTTCTGGGGGCACGTTCTGTCGTCCTTCGTTGATGTTCGACTCGATCATGACGCCCATCAACATCTGGGCGGTGGCCCCGTTTGATAATTGCTCGGCCTGAAAAAGAAACTGTCAGCTTCGTCATCGGGGGGTCATGTGTCAAAGATGGGTGACTGACGATATTCCGGCCGACTTCGATCTGCTTGATGTGCTGTTTTGACGAGTTGCCGTGCGAGCAGTCGACCTGAGCACGATGGCGCATCAGCATGATCCTGATGATGTCATGACATAAGCACCCACCATCAGCTTCGCGGGCAGACCGGCCTTCTGCAGCTTCTCTCCGCAAGCTTGGACATGCTCTGCGGCGTAGTTGGGCCCCTTGGACGAGCCACGGAGGATGACATGGGTCGACTCGTTACCTGATGTCTCGACAATAGCGGAGAGACCCTGCTTGGTGACCGAGAGGAAAGTGTGACCTGCGCCAGCAGCCTTGATAGCGTCGACTGCAATGTCGATGGAGCCGTCCTGTCATCACATCGTTGATATGAGCTGATTGTCATCGTGGAGTGAAGGATTGAGAAGGCAGCTCACGGTACCGTTCTTGAAGCCCACGCTCATGGACAGCGCACTGGCGAGCTCACGGTGCACTTGCGACTCGGTGGTTCGTGCGCCGATAGCTCCCCACGAGCTGAGATCGGCGAGGTACTGGGGTGAGATGACGTCTGCGTTGATCGTTAGCGAACGGCACCGTCACCACAGGAGAACATGGCTCACCGAGGAACTCGCCGGCAGTCGGCAGGCCGAGCTCGGTGATGTCCAATAACAGTTTACGGGCGGTCTTCAAGCCGCGGTTGATCTGGTACGAGCCGTTCATGTCGGGGTCTGCAGTAAAACGCCATTAGCTCAAGCTTCACACATTGAAGAGCTGGACAGCTAACCATTGATCAGACCCTTCCAACCAACTGTTGTTCGAGGTCTATGTCGCTGTCAGCCACGAATCTGATGCGCCATATGTCATGACCTACTTCTCGAAGTAAACTCTCATGACCACCACCAGGTCCTCCTTTGCCTCCTCGGCGTACTGAGCCAACTTCTTGGCGTACGACACTGCCTGCTCGGGATCGTGAACGGAGCATGGTCTATGTGGGCAGATGCGTAAGCTCAGTCTTGCATTGTCAACGAGAGGAAAGGAGAGAGCTTACCCGACAATGACGAGAAGTCTGTCATCGTCGCCTTTGATGACTGCCTCCACCTGTCTTCGGCCGTCCAACACCGTCTGTGCACCGCGGAGGGAGAGGGGGAGTCTGAGGGTATGTGAGCTGGTGTATGCGAGAATTGAGGCAAGACAGCTCACTCTTCATGCAGGATCTGAGGGCTGGTGATACAGATATCTGTCAGCTGAGTTCTGAGCATCTCGACGATCAGGCAGCTCACGGGATAAGGGGTCGGACCACCTTTACTCGTCGATCATCAAGGAGGTCCATAGCCTAAGACGAAAAGGTTAGTGCCTGATCGCCATTGCTGTTACAGCGTTGTGCTCACTTCGCGAACGGATACGGTGGCTGGGCTGTACATTTCACTTTGAGATGTCGATTGATGTCGGTCGTTGATGTGCTGGTGAGATGAGGCAGTGACAGATGTTTACAAGATGGTTGGACGTGGACAGTTGCCGCAACTGCAACGAAAAAGCAGAAAAAAAACCGAGTCAGTCCTCAGTCCACCCGGGGTCTCCACTTTCTCTTTTCGGCCCATGCCTATTTTCGCGCTGTGTCACCGACGCAAGCCTAGTCTCACGCTATCACGTAGTCTCTCATGTCCCATGTGTCGTCGGGTGAACATCGTTTCATGAATAGCTGATAGATAATACTGGTCAACACCTCGTACATCAACGCACGCATTACTGACCTTGGCGTCGCTTCCTCACACTTGACTCCACGGAAAGCATACGGTTCTACACTTGACCATCATGGCCGCGGGACTGAAGAGTGAGTGACATTGGTCAACATGACGCATGCGCTCCCTTTGTCCCTCTGCTCTCCATACGATGCCAAGTCGGTGTGATCATTCGCTGACCATGTCAATCCCTCTGTCCTCGCATCGAACTTGAATATGATCGCTTCATTACAACAATGCCATTTGGAATACCAGCCGTCATCCTCCTCTCTTTCGTCCTCGCCTTGGGGTTCCTCCTCGTCATCCTCTCCTGCGCATTATGGGGCAACTGGCTGCCTATCCTGGTCGGTACGTATACCTCCCACTCTGCTTGTAGACGACCCCGCATTAGCTGATAGCCAATGATACACTGATATAGCACTGACATTCATCCTGGCTCCTATACCTAACTCCATCTGCTCAAGATGCGCGCGAGCAGACGACCTTTCGCCAGAGTACAACTCGGCCTATATCGATTTCGGCCGTTTCCTCACTGGCATGCTTGTCGTGAGTCCCTCTTATCGTGCATCGTGTACAGTGCACCCAGTATCTCTATGTTCTGGACTCTGACTGACGATCCTGTCTCGCTTTATTGCGATCGATTAGACTACCGGTCTATCGTTACCTCTCCTGCTCGCGCATTCCGCTTTAATCCAACCTGCAGCATGCTGGATGTCCATCGCGGGCGGTGGGCTGGTCTACGGTACCATCCTAGTGTACTCGGGATGGTTTGGGGGTAGTGGCGATGACGACTTCTAGGTGGAGCGATTCACAAGTATCACCAAGACGTAGTATGCCGCGGTACCGTCTAGCCTATAGGCATCGCCGTGACCGTGAATCATGTATGGCATTGTATGCGACCCGGCGTCTTGCATGTCAGGTATCTGTGCATGTGACAGTGACCCCCCTCTTCACCTCTCATAGATGTACAGAGTGTAGAGCCGTGGCTGAAGTGCGACGCCCGGTGCGATCTCGTATGTACTCGCGTATGTAATTGAGCAGAGTCCGGAAAGAGGCTGCTGTTTCTCCGCAGTTTGACCCTGAGTCACAAGCGGGGTTAGGGGTTAGTCCCATTAACGACTTTTTCAGCTGTACAGCATTTACAGCATTTACAGCATTTGCTTTTGCGAAACAACAACAAGATCCATAACGACAACGACAGACGCAACGACAATTGACGCGACATGCATTCATCATTCTTTTCACTTTGATACCTTGGTACATACTACCTTCAACCCAGCAACACTGCAACCGCATCGCTCCTTGGGACACAAGTCGACGAGTAGGCTGGTCAACAAAGGAGCGCCTTTCCCGGATAAACCCCATTCCAGTTCAGCGCGCTGCGTGTTTCATCGCCTCGTCCAGTCCTTAAATCGCATCACACCACGTCGCATTGCATCGCCATCAGTCTGTCTCACCTCAACCACCTCGGCTAGTCATATCGTATCATCTTTGCCTCTTGCACCGACCGCATCTTGTTCATGGGCGCATAACGCGCTCGCTCTTCTACGGTTATACTCGATTATAGCTCGCTCTCCAACGCCAACCCATTCGCCATCGCAATCATGGTCACAGCGCAACAATTTCTGACGGTCTTTTCTCTCCTCCCCCTCTCCCTCGCCGTCATCCTCCAGCCTCTCGACCAACTCTCATCTCCTTCATCTCCTTCAAGCTTCTCGTCGCAACCCCGGAACATTCAAGCTGCTCGAAATCTACAGACCGAGTCCAAACCTCGACAGCACGAAAAGAGAGACTTTCGTATCACAGGACGTGATTCAAGCGCTGGGTCGTCCATTAAAGCGCGGAGAGCTCCTCAAGTGGAAGTAGGCGGCGTTGAGCTTGATGTGGTTGTGAGAAGAAGTACTGGTGGCCTGCAAAAGCGAGCGACAAGCAATGGTACCATTGTCTACCTGGGTATAGCGGAAGAGTGAGCTCAATCGTTCAACTCATCACTTCCCATGTTATCGCGCTGACTTCTCTGATCTGCTACAGTACATATGTAATCCCTGTGTCTATCGGTACACCAGCAACGACCTACCCGCTGCAGCTGGATTTAGCTTCATCCGATCTCCTTCTCGCTTCGACACTCTGTACTTCTTCAACATGCCCTACGTCGCTTGGCCCAACTATCAACCCTTACTACGACGTATCAAAGACTTCGAGTACTTTCCAAGAGATGAATGGGAACCAGACAGCGTGGAATTCGAGCTATGCAGACGGGACGGCCGCTAGCGGTTTCGTTGCCAGAGAGACTGTGTCGATCGGCAGCGTGACTGTCGAAGGCCAGGTATTGGGTGAGTATCGTTCCTGCATCGCCATTATTGGTCGACATTGGCTGACTGGTCCACACAGGCATGATCAACTCCACCAACCTCACGTTGTCCGAACAGAAAATCTCAGGCATACTGGGACTCGGCTTCCCGCGACTCTCAACATTAGCGCACGTGCTTGTCGAAGATGCTTCCGAAACATCGTCAAACACCACGACTAGTGTCTCTACTGCCTCCACTTCAGCGACAGCTTCGAGCGTATCCACGTCTTCGGCGTACCTCCCTCCTCTCTTCGAGTCGCTCGTGCGATCCCCGCACATCCCCTATCCCGTCTTTGCACTCGCTCTTGCACCTCCTCCCACCAATTCATCTGCAACCGCTTCTTCCTCCTCCGCCACTGCGTCTGCTACTGCCCGTTATCATAGTACGATCGGTTCCTTGACACTCGGTGGCGTGTCCAGTCTCTATGTCTCGAACAACGCTTCGACTGGCCGGTCACTTGCCGATATCGAATGGCACGACGTGATACCTTTTGGTCAAGCTATGACTGCGGGCAATGATACGGCCGACGTGACGGCCACTGTCGCCACATCAATCGCCACATCGACCTCTGCTAGCTCCGCCAATACTTCTTCTACTGATACATCAGACAGTCGGCGCCGAAGTACAGCGTCGTCGCTCAACGATATGCCAAGTACCGCAAAGGAGCTTGGAAAGGAGGAGTATTTATACTGGACACTGGAGTTGAAAAACGTTTCGATGAACGGCACAAATGTTGGTATCAAGTCATCTTACAGCTCCATCGGCTTGCCGTCCGTTGCGCTGCTCGACGCCGGATCGAATGGGATCTACGGTCCTCAACAGGATGTCATCAAGTTATTTGATCTGATCACGGATGCGAGACAAGTGGCAGCAGGACAATGGGCGGTGCCGTGCAACACAAAGATGACTATGGGCTTCTCTTTTGGGTGAGCAAAATATCCATCTATTTCAGACTTGGCGCTGAAATCTCGGCTTGCAGAGGTCGATACGTCCAATTACAGCCTTCCGACTGGATGTATGCCCAAGTCGAGTCGTCCTCGTTCTGCCTCGCGTGGCCTATAGCGACAGCGGAAACGGGCAGTGGCATCGATTGGCAATTGGGCACCCCTTTCTTGAGGAACGTTTATAGTGTTTTCAGGTAAGCGCAGTATTGCGCCTTGCTTTAGTATAGAAAGCTCACAGCTGCGGGTAGCTACGGTATAAATGGCGTGCAAGCACCCTTGGTCGGCTTTCTGCCCCTTGAAGACGTCGCGACTTCTTCGAGCGCTAGTACCACCTCCGTTTCAGCTACTACCACCGCCACCGCATCGAGCAACTCCACAA
Organism: Cryptococcus sp. GC_Crypt_3; assembly: GCA_026538395.1. Taxonomy (NCBI): domain Eukaryota; kingdom Fungi; phylum Basidiomycota; class Tremellomycetes; order Tremellales; family Cryptococcaceae; genus Cryptococcus; species Cryptococcus sp. GC_Crypt_3. Next base: position 6,509 of record JALPCB010000135.1, read on the forward strand.
GCACCACCACGTCATACGACCCCGATTCGCCTACACCAACCAGTATAGCAGCTCTGTCCCTGACGAAGACGATAGCTACAGTCCTGCCCAACGAGTTATTGGCCGATCCGACATACGCTACACCATCCTATGTGTACTCCTCTACGCCGACGCTCCTGTCAGCCGGCGCAATGCAGTACGAAGGTTTGGCCAACTCGTCCGCGTATTCAATCGAGGACGTACCGGTTATCACGCAAGTCATGTCTAGTGTGGCTAGTACGAGCAGCGAGTCTAGCGGATCAAGTACCAGTGAGAACGCAGGTAGTAGCGCCGCGAATGAGGGGAGTAGTAGTGCCGCGTCAAAACTTGATGTGATGAGATGGATGGTGCTAGTAGCAGCACTTGGCGCTCTGGGCGTTGTAATACGGTGAGCGCTCTGAAGGTTTAGAGAGTGACAGTGGAGAATAGGATATTAGAGGAGGAGCAGTAATATATCATTAATTAACATCATTCGAGCATTGTACCATTACACATGAGGTTGGTCGGCGCCACGGCCGTGTTTGCATGAAAGGACATTGTGACTTGGCGTTGATTGGTTTCATGCAGCTGTGCACGTGCGGCGCAGTAGTCGTCAATATCTCAATGGATGTCAATGAGACGTATGCAGAGGTAGTCTGGTCACAACGCTCTCTCGCCGATCAATACTAAAGTACTACTGTACACTCGCTAGGCCTAATCCTCCAGATCGGCCCTCGGTGCTCGCGCAAACTCCCATGTCCTGGCTCTACCTTTCCTCCACAAGATCTCCTCGTTGTCACCTTTACTCAGCCCCTCCTTGAACCCCAACGTGCGTCTATGCGCGTACCCATCATAGACCTCTGGATGGAAATCGAATGAACGGAGGAGTCTGTATTTCGGTTGAGGGAGGTTGGTCCCTGGGCACGAATGCGGGGGGCGCGTCGCGAGGGATTGGGTCGCCCAGAGCGAGTAGGGCGGTTGGGAGAGGAGGGTGAGCAGGACCGTGCCTTCTTTCTCCGGAGGGGCGAACTCGATCTGGCCTCGGCCCTCCTTCAGTGGATCTATCTCTTCTCCGTCTTCATCGTATTCGAGTGCGTCTGCTTCGCCTGCCCCGGCAAGATCGTCATTATCGGAGTCAGGCGTCGCAGGCCTCTTTCGCCTCTGATTATTGTTCTTGCCTCTCATTGCTTTAGCGTTCGAATTATGCGTCGTCGTCAAGAGAGGAAATGCGGTGGGCCCCTCGGTCAGTACGTTCGAGGCAGAGCGGAGGAATCGGAGGATCATTTGCTGGTTACTGAGGATATTCCGATCTTGGTCCGTGATTCCTGCGCCTACAGATGAGGGTTCGAGTCAGCGCGAGTCTACCACAGCGAGCATCAAGCATCGAGAGACTAAGCGCCTTTTGCCATTACTCCTCTTCCTACTTGTGGACTCTCGGTGTACAGACGCTAATAAGGGAAACTCACCAACATGAGGAAAGTTGAACACGATCCTACTCCACCGCCTCCCCTTTCCGACCGCTTTACACTTCTCCAGCGCCCCTGCATCCACGCCAAATTCGACCCTCGCGCCAGCCGCTCTCAGCTTCTCGACGTTACTCTGCGCATCGGGGTACTTGGTGAACGTCGTTTTCTCGTCGTCGAACGCCGTAGCGAGGATTTGCGAGCCGCGTAGCTTGTGCGGGGGCAGGATCAGTGAGAGGGAGAAGGAGAAGTTTGCTTCGCCTAGGAGGAGTATAGAGTCGGTTTTGTCGAAGGGGACTGTTGTCCTCTTATCGAGCTTAGCCTTATGTCCTACTCCAAGAACTTCTTCCTGTCCAGCTTTCCCTTTGCCCTTGCCTTTCACTGCACGCTGGTCTATCGACGAGCTCTCCCCGGCGTCAGGCTTGCTGCTGTTCAGCTCGCCCTTCGCGCGCTTCTTCCCCTTCTTGCTCCCGGACAGCGAAGACTTGATACTGGCCTTCTTGGCTTCTTCAGCCGCTCGAGCGCGCTTGGCGGCCGCTTGCTTCGCAGAGAGATGCTGAGCGGACTGCAGTGCGGCTTTGAGTCTGGGCATCGTGTCGTTTTCTAGTTGCTATTGCGGTACGAATAGCGATGTTGGCTGAGAGATACTACAGTGAAATTCAGCGCAAAGCTCAAAAGCACGAAGCAGAAAAACAAATCTTTGCTTGATTCCGGCGGAAAAGATGCTTTACGTAATCATTTCCACTCAGTTGACTGTTTACATTAGAGCGACGAGACTGCTTTTCACCGACAATATCCACAAACAACTTTGACGAAACCATCCACGACCATCAACGAACACATCGTCATTCTCGGCCAGAGACATACTCCGATTGTAGATAGCCGTACTGACAGCAGGCACATCATGGCGCAGGTTGTCGTAACCCACCCTCAAGGGGCCTCAATAACCACTCTATCGAAACCGTACAGCACAACCTCAACATCAGCATCAACGTCAACGTCAACGTCAATGCCGAGCACGGTCAAGATCGCTCTACCATCCCGCTTCCCAGCGGACTCTGAACCTCAGATACATACTTCACCATCAGGGCGCATCTTCGTCCACGCGCTGCGAGGCAGCGTGGTATGGGAATACGATAATAAGGGACGAAGAGTCTCCGAGATCAGCTTCGCCTCTGCCCATGGCAAGGAAATTATTGAGAAGGTTTTACCCCTTGGTATAATTGGTGAAGCGGAGAAGCGCGAGACTGTCCTCTGTGTCGTGGGGAACGAAGTGAGGATGATGCAGAAAGACGGCACCAGGTGGTCATGCTCGAGAGTTCTAGAGGTGAGTAATCACTGCCTTGCCGTGCCCGCGTAATGTCAAGTGGAATTTAGACTTATCGCTGTTCTTCGCACAGGGTTTTGACGAAGCCGGAAGAGTGACTGCTCTCGCTGCGAACGCGAACTCCAACCTGATCGCTGTTGGCACTAATCAAGGAGAACTTGTGCTCCACGATTTAGAGAAAGGCTCAAGGCTCGTGGTCCCGCTCGAAAAACATATCGACGGTGTGCGTACCTAACCTCCATCAATCTCTATCAAGCTAACATCAGACGCTCTTCACAGCCAATCTCAAAACACATGGCCTTCTCCCCTTCGCTATCTTCGACGCTGGTAGTACCAACAGCATCGGCCATTCTCCGAATCACCCTTCCATCCAGCCCCACAGGCTCGACGGCGATCCGCGAGATTCACCCTTTCCCCATCGACTCAACGGGTGGGGACATAGTAGACATCGCGTTCAGTCCTGTCGTCCAAGCTTCGGATGGGAGTCGGAAAGGCGGTTTATGCGCTGTACTGCGTCAAGGAGGGGATTCGGTAGCTCTGGTAGGGCTGGATAACCCCGATAGGTATGTTCTGCCGTACACTCTCCTTTGATATGGCAGCAAAGCTGATTGTTGACCCAATTCGTTAAGCGCTGCGAAGCTCGTCTCGTTCTCTGTCCCGGGAGCCAGCGATGAGCTCGGCGGGGTAGCTTTCCTTGATGGTGCAACACTCGCAGCGAGGACTGTAAGAGGTGCGTGGGCACTCTACTCTGCATCATTGAGGGTGATTATCTGACCAGTGTCTTGTACAGGTACACTTCTGGTAAAAGATCTCCGAGCATTATCACAACCACCAGTCGAGATCGCTCTCGCGCAACCGATCAAGGCTCTGTCCGTCCTTCCCTTGCTCGTAAGTTGTTTCATTCTTCACTTGGAAGCCTATGATAGCTGATATCGATGTCAAAACAGCCTCGATCGGCCCGACCGTCAATGGCTGTACCACCCGCTCCTGCTTCGCGTCGCACTTCGTCAGCGTCGATCCTGGGTGAAAACCGACATGTGGGCAATACTGTCATACCTTCCTCACGGTTCGAAGCTGGGCTCGAGGAGAAGAAGGGCAACCAAATTATCAGATCTGCATCTATGTCCGAATCAAACACAATCCGGACTCGCACGCAGGACAAAGACAAGGACGGAGATGTACTAGACGCGCCGCAGGGATCCAGTCGGATCGTGTCCGCCCCTGCTCAGGCGCAGACCCTTGGTCGACAGAGAACAGAGTTACATAATACCGCGGCCAGAGCACAGCCGCGCGCATCCAGTTCATCGGCAACGGCGCGCTCAGCCTCGGGTCCTGTCGCTTCAGCTATAGGTGTTTCTAGTTCTAGCCGTACTCAACATCCGCCGAGTTCCAATGCGCGGGCCGGGCCAGCATCTCGAGTCAGCTCGCCTATTCTCGAACAAGTGGAAGAGGAAGAGGATCGACCGCCAGCACCAGGGATAGAAACAGAAAACGAAATGGCAGCACAGCAAGCAAGTGTGGATCTGACCTGGGCGCTGAAACCGCCCTCGAAGACCCCATCACTGCTTTGCGAGGAGGTGCAGGATATAACGGATACCGAGAGGATCGAAGAGCTGCGACGCGAGTTGGGCGCACTGCAATTGGACATGCTCCGGATGGGCAGGAACTTGAAGGTGAGTCCTACGATCTTTATGCCCTTCAAATCACGTCTATGCGTGGAATCTCAGGCATCAGAGGGTATCTGTACAAGTGGGTATACATGCTGACGTATGACTACTTCTCACGCCATCTTCGCCTGTGCTCTGTCACTGTACCACTACTCGCTCTATCACTGCTTTTGCTGCTGTCGCGCGCGAATGCACGTACAGAACGAGATCCGGCGCGCTGTTCAACCGTTGATGGAGGAACTGAGGGAGAATCGCGAAATTATGGAAACACAGCGCAGGGAGATTGAGCGATTACGGCGGGGTTACTGATTGCTGGTCGCACGGCGTTGGGTGATGCGAACGCGCGAGAGAGCGCAGGGATGCTGTCATGGGAGGGACGAGTGGTCGAATTGTGTTTGATAGGATGACGCCCTACTGTATCTTTATGTAATTTTGATATAATTTTGGTTATGACAATGTAGTGCGCAGTGCCGTGTCGCTACCGTCGACGATGAATTTGTGAAGTGCCATTCTATCGCATACCATATGTCGAACATCGTGATCGTCAAACAACCGCAGGTCGTTCGCTTGAGATTATATGTTCACGCCCGTGGTCGTATCGTCACAATGCGCCGGTATTCCGTTGTCGAGGGGACGTTCGACTATTATTGCGATTAGTACGATACTCATCAACCAATGCTGAGAAGAACAGCGGGAGATACTCACCTTCAACAGATCACCTATCCGACACGTAATTGACTCAGTAATATCAAATTGACATCGCGACATCCCGACATCCCAGAGATCCGTGATTGTTGGCCCAACGATCACAGGCCTATCCGCTCAGCGATCGTCCCCTTCCCACTCCTGCCAACAGGGGCAAACCTCTCCCTCTCTGCCTCCTTATCGGGCGATGGATAATCCGAATTATCGGCGTCCCACGCTTTCACGCCGTTCCTCCCACTTCCTGCTGTGCCCGCTGCTGCTGCTGTAGTCTTAGCTGAATTCGTAGTGGAAGACGGCCCGCCCTCGCGCGCAGCTTTGCGTTTATCGATCTCGGCTTGGAGGAGCTTCACGTCTGATGCTCTGAGCGGTATGGCAGTGGGGTTTGAGCGGATCATTGCGGGATTTTGTGCGTTGACTGTCCTGCCTGTTGCGCGTGATATTTGTACTGAAGTGCTGAGGGTATGTAAGGGGACGTGCTCGATTTGTAGCAGGTAGTAAAAGCAAATGGTTGATGATACAACCCTTCACCAAACAAAGCTAGTCGCGATGCTTGAGCAAGTCATTAGTGACGGAACCAATTCTCTTACATAATTTGATCCCGCTGCGGCTCCCCACTATCACTGTCACTCTCACTGCTCGCTTCGCTTCCGTTTCTCGCCTCTTGCTCTCGTCGTTGTTGTTGTTCAAGCTGTGCACCGTTTCTCGTCCTTCCCATACCTCCAATTCACACTCTACACCTCGATACCTCGACTGATAGTCACGAGGAGTAGTAGTTCGATCAATATGGAGTACGTCCTACGCGCTGGCGATGTAGTCAAGCATTTCCGCGTGAGTCGCTCTATGCTGTACTATACTGTTGCACTGCACTGTGCTGCGGTTGTCGTCTTGCTGTCTTGCTGTTGTTTGGACTTCGATGGCTTCGATGGCTTCGATGATGAGATCAATCAATGGCCGTGTCCTGTATATGAATGAAAGCTGATCCCATGGATGTTCGTTGTTATAGGAGACAAAGCTATCCACGCTCAAATCACCTCAGGAATTCGTAAGTTCTCCACTCGCAATATCGACCGAGCTATCCCGTTCTGCCATCGGCATGAATCAGCCATGAGATGGGATATTGCAGTGTGCTACTGCTGAATGGTTTGAATAGTTCGACCACCGACAATTGTCCAGACCTAAAGATCTGAATGAAGCGACCAGCGTGAGTCTTCCTCTTGTCGTTTCTCCTTGACGCTTGTCCTACAAAACAATAGAGAGAGAGAGGCTGATGATGGTGATACCGCAGAGACTGACGTACAATACCCGGTCGTTCTCCGGCAACTACCTGCTCATAATCGGTATCCTGGCCATCTACGCTCTGTAAGTGGTGTTCAGTCCTCGTGCAGTGATCTGGGTGATATGAGGGGCTACGAGTGGATTCTCAGGCTCAGATTATGATCAAAACATGGTCCCAGTATAACATCCGCTGACTGAATCCTTCACGTTGGTCAGCCTCACAAATTGGCTCTTGATCATCGCACTGGGCTTCCTCGCAGGCGGGTTCGCAGCCATCAACAAGTTCGGTGAGTACCGATCAATACCGGTCACCGGCTCCTTGTATCTGTATTACCTATATGACGAAGTGCTGAGATTGATATTGGTCGTAGCCCCTGAACCCGTCCAGGTAGGCAGCCAAGTCATCACGCAGAAATCGCTCTACACCGCACTCTTCGTGATTGGTGAGTACCTCGCCCTCGCGAACCAATCCAAAATACTACACACGTGTCATCCTTCCTGCGCCCCACTCTCCCACCCCACCTCTCTCACTCCCACTCCCACTTCCGAGAGCTGTACGTGCTGATACACGCGATAGGCCTCCCACTGCTCTACGTCGCGTCGCCCGTCTCCACCTTTTTCTGGCTGGTCGGCTCGTCGTCAATTCTCATATTGGGCCACGCCGTCCTAATGGAGCCCGGTATCGAATCCGAGTATCAGGATCTCGAGGGCGTTTAGTGCGTAGCGTATATCTAGCATGTCCCAGGATTGTCCGAGGGCGGAGCGGAGTTACTTCGGGATGGAGTCGCGATTGGGTCGAGGGGGTTAGAGGGTTTATGGATGTCTTTGTCTACGTACAGATGGGGTCAGCAGGAGATAGAAGTAGGTTGCGATGAACTAGCACCAGCTATAGATACTGTGATATGGCTGTATACAACCTCGGTCATGAGCATCAATACAAATACGCATACGAGTACAGCTTGGTCGTTGATCGCGGCGAATAGGCATGGGCAACATGCAAGCTAGCCTCACAGTGTACGGCTGTCCATCGATTGCCTTATCTCTACTTCGAAGAGGAAAGCACCATCTGATCATCTGACTGGCAAGCGATGATACAAGAGTGACTACCGATCTGACTGACAGTGCGATGCGATGCGATGCGACTATATGCATGAATGAGAGGATATATGAATATGACTGGACATGAGTATAGATGAATTATGAAGCTAATCTTGGTTCTTGTTCACCAGGTATCCCAAACATCCCACTGAAGTCCGTCTCGATCAACTCCGCTTCTCGCTCCGTCTGTATCTCTTGATGAACCATACTCAATAATGCTATCTTTTGCGTTTGTCGCCCTATACTCCGGTGATCGGTGGTCTGCCACCCATCCTCTGCCCAGCTGCACACTGCACACCAGATCACACCAAGCTCTGCTTGTGCCCTACCACATCGAGTACTTGTCTAATTACCACGGCGTGGTTGGCACAGGCCGGCTCGACCGTCGAACGGTTTTGCAAATTGGTCAAGACGCTAGCGAGTAGGTCTCGCACGACGTGCAGTACCCTCGAGATGTATGTCTTGATGTTCTCGTCCTGTATCATCACGAACGGTCATCGGTCAGCTCCGCTGTTTTCTCACTGTACGTAGTGTATGTGATGAGACGCACCTTGGGATCAATGAGGACAGCGGTGCGTCGCTCCCACCCAGCGACTTGAGCGAATATAGGATTCCCAGGCACAAGCTCGTTAAGTGCGATGGCGAGCTACGACAACCACCATGCACCAATCAGCATGACCTCAGCGCGACGCGCGACAAAGTGTTCATACACGACTCACACGATGGAGCAACGTCAAGAGCACAGCCTGAGACAGAGGACTCTTGGCACCAGGCTGAGAGGGGAGGATGTGGTCTGTAATAGGCCAGTGCTCGCTGACGAGCTGCAAGATAGCCGCGGTCGAGCCGGCGCTCAGAGCGTGGAGGAAAGTATCTTCCAGCTGCGATGCGGATATGGTTATAGCATGCGGTATAGACGGAGCTGGGGGCTGGGCTGAGGGGCCTTGAGTCTGAGCTGTAGGCGCAGGCGCAGGGGCAGGTGCAGGGGCAGCGCCGTTCGTAGATCCGTTGGGGAGTGCGGGCGGCTGTTGCGCAGACTGTTGCGGAGTGCGCGAGACTTGCTCGGAGAGAATCGCAATCTGCTTCTGCATGTCTGCGATAGCGCTCGCCATACTCTTCAAGAGCGCCTCGTTTGATAACTGCCCTTCAGTGGGAGGTGGAGAAAGCTCCTTCCTGATTCTGATGATGGCAGTAAGCCTAGCGCGTACGCGATGTATGATACAGTACTCACTGAAGCATTTCTGATCTGAGCTCAGACACCATTTGATCGGAAAGCTTGGCACTTGCCGCAGTCATGGCAGGGACAAGAGTATGCTGAATCGATTCTTGAACAGTTCGTTCCATCTAAGTGATCACATGCATCAGCCCATGACCAAATACGGATCTTCGAGCTTGCTCACCGAATTGCTGACCACAGAAGCCAAAGTGCGTTGGACGATGGGGGTGAGGCCCCGCTCAAGCTCCTTGGGGATAGTCTGGAAAGCATCGCGTATCGCCCCGGGTATTTGACTGCTTGTCAGGGTTCGCACCTCACTTTGCACCGTTGCGGTCACAGAGGGAATGAGGCTGACGCGAAAGCAATCAATGTCAATTATGTACGATATGCACCGCTTGCTATACTTGGCATTTTCGGCTCACCTTTGCTTGATCTCCTGCGAGATAATGGAGGACAGAGACTCCTTGACCTGCTTCTCGATGTTTGAAGTTATGTCCGCTGCAAAGCCAGGTCCTGAGAGAGAATCGAGGCGTGTACTAACGCCGCTGATCTCGTTCTTGAGCAGTTGCCTGAAATGATTTGATAGGCGATCCTCGGTCTGTTCCAAGTCAGCCCAATTTGTTTGCGGATGAAGTAGAGGGTAGCTCACCTTCTTCAGAGCCTTGTTGATGTCATCCTGAGTGACCTTGGGAACACTCTCTTCTTGTGCTGGAGGGGTCACGACTTGGGGAGCTTTTGCTTCGGCTGGAGGCTGAGACGTGCCCGCTTCGTCCTCAGAGGCAGATGGCAACTCTGTCTTGACCACTACGGGTGTGGCGACTTTGCTGGACGGTTTAGGCGTGGGGGTCCCGACGGCTCTGGGCGCTTTCTTCGGTTCCACTGGCTCAGTCTTGATTGGAGTCTTGACGCTGTCAGCTACCGACATCTTTGCCGTCTGGGGTACGACAGCTTTGAGAGCGTCAACGGCGGATTTGGCGATGGTGGCTTGACTGATGCCGGTGGGAGAGGCGTACACGAATTCGGTATCGTCTTTCGAGCCCTTTTTGGCGATTGCCAAGCTGAGGACTGAGTCGAGGGGATACTCCGCGACCTGCTCGAAGGCTACCACTTTGGAACTGCCGGTCTTCGTCACATCCTTGATTGGCTCTTGACCCTTGAGGGAGTACTTGAAGCCATAGAGACTGCCTCTAGAGAACGGTGCGATCCATAGAATTGCCTGCACTGGGTCGTAGATTGCTTGACTGTAGTGCAGCTTTTCAGGGGAAGGTGAGGGCGAAACAAACTTGATACTTGACAGCACCGCTATATCGGTCGTAATCTGCACGAGCTCGTACAGCGTATTGCTTGCTCGTCCAACAAGGATATTGGCTTCGCAGAACTGCACCGATGAAGGGGGCGACGACGACGCGAGGGAGGGAAGTTGTCTGTTCCACACTCTGTTGAGACTTGCGAGGCTGTAAAGAGTGAGTTGCGATTTTGCAGATAGCAATCCTATCGCTTGATGCCTCTCGTTCAAGCAGAAATCGACCAAAGGCTGTGCATGACATTAGCTTTGTTACGATATACCCGCTGGACGAGGCTCACCCCTTCGGTCTTCAAGACCTTGTTCGACTGCGAGAGGGTGTCCAGAATAGTCACGCTGTTGGGTCGACCTTCACCGAGAGGGTCGATGATCATGACGCCTTCGTCTCCACCGATTGCCAGGAAGTCCTTGTTTTCCTTTCTGACCCATTCAACTTTAAAGATCTGGCCGACGGGTCCAGTGACAGTGGGGAAATAGGCGACCATCTCTGCTCGGAAGTCTTCCTTCGCCCACCCATCAGGTACCTTCCAAACGGAGACCGTGCTGTCGTATCCGATCGCAGCGATGAGAGTAGGGGTGGCAGCAAAGTCTTTCACAGGACCAAGCGACGCAGTCGATACCAGCTGTATCGCACCGAGGGCGCCGGTGTGAGTGTCAATGAGGCGGATGCGACCTGTGTATTTAGGTCAGCTTGTCTGCCACTCGGCCACCTGTCTGCACGATACGACGCACCTTGCTGGAACGAGTAAGCGATCCACTTTGGAGTGACGATAACCCGTCTACCACGCTTGAAATCAAGGCTTTCCGACCGGAGTCGGGCTGCGGGTCGGGTCTGTATGGCGGCAGGCGAGGTGATCAAGCTGCCAACGTTAGGCTTCGATAAATCGATGGTGGTGTGAGTTTGTAGTCGCTCGGGCCTGATGTCGTTAGCTCGAGAATGGCGCTGCTGCTGCAGGTACTCACCCACTGCCTTGCGCCTCCTTAATCACACTAGACACCTGCCATATCTTCTCCATAGCGCTGGCAATCTCCTTCTCTGACAGCTCTTGTACAGGTATGCCGGTCGCCGATGTAATACGGACAACATCCGATTGTTTCGATCTCTGAGTCGCAGCATCTGATGCCGCAGGAACAGTGGGGGGCGGAGGGTTGACAGTGATGCGATCCGTGGAAGGGGTTCGTGAGGGTGATTTTTCCGCCTTGGGTTTGGCGCTGACTCGAGACGGCGTGATATGTCTCTCCTGAGCGGATACCTGGGGTACCGGGGAGGAAAGTTTCGGTTTGTCAAAGACGTCGAACGGGGAAACAAAGTCGAACATGGATTTGCGAGGTGGTTCTGGGGAGACTGCACTTCGAGCGGGTGCAGGTACAGTGCCGTTCGTCGATGATGAAGGTGGTGGCGAGGCGATCGGCGCAGTGGGGTGGTTGATGACTGGAACGTGAGGTGAGCTTGCCGGGCTGGAGCGTCGTCAGCGTACATCCAAACGGTTTGCGCAACGTGATGCGACTCACCCAGACCTGACGGGAGTGACTGATTCTGGCTTATGATCAGGAGTCGCAGCACCGCTCAGTCCGCCTCCATTGGTCGTACTAGGAGACGACACGCCGCTTGGGGGCAGCGGCTGAGATTGGCCTATTGTCTTGAGCATTCCCAGAAGTTTGTTATGGTGGTCTTCCTTTGGCGGGGGGCTAGCCACCGTTGTCGACGACGGACTGGGCACCATGCCAGGCTGGGGAGACTGGATATTGCGGAAGAGGTCGTGGAGGGACACGGACTGGAAGGAGGGGGGCGGTGGAGGAGGACCAGCCGACGGTTCGCGAGGTGAGCCAGTGTTGGGCTGGTTGACCGGGGACAGGTAGCTGCCGTTGTGAGAGTGGGAAGGCGCTCCTGCTCCTGCTGGTGATGAAGGAGTTTGCGAGTTGAAGGCGAATGGATTAGGCGCAGAGTTGGATCCTGGAAGCGACGCCGCCGACTGCAGCATGGCCAGAAGCTTGTTGTGCTGATCCATCGTGTCGGAGCCCAGAAAGGGTGCTTAATTCACGAGGCAGTTGAAAGGAGAGTAGACAGCGGGAGTTAAAACGACGAGAGCGGACCCTGCGACGTGTGAATCGTGCGAAACGTGTTTTTGCGCCGCGGATCGGAGTCAACGTCGAGGACGAGAGGAGACGGGAATGACGCAGAGATGACTCGATGAGCTCTCTACAACACTGTAGGAACAGGCCTGATCAGTCTCCGATCGAGTATTTGCTAGAGGTTGGAATGTTAAGCGGTACACGGTACGCACCTATGCAACCTTATTTTTACGGACAGCGAGAAGCAGCTAGCGGAGCCTCTAAATCTGCTGGATCTCCTGACGCTGCTGGGTATATATGCTATTCGCTGAATAGAGAGTAAGAGGAAATGCAAGTGAAAGAGGACAGGAAGGAAATGTTGAACGAATCGTCAACCTTTCTGCGGACAATTTCAGTCCTCGATTTCATCATCCTCTCAACAAACCACACTTGTGAGACGAGCAACGAGCAAGTATCACTCAATGCACTTTAGTGATTTCACTGCTTTGTGCATAGGACACGTATAATGGATACAGTGTACGTTCTCTACCTTCGCCGCATGTATGTTGCCGATTCATCCGCAATCAACGCCACCCCCCATGACTCGCTCGCTCCCCGCTTTCCCCCTGCTCTCCAAATTATAAAGATGAATGTAATTATAGCCCTAGCTGCAGCCGGGAGTGAGGAACGAAATGAAATATAAGGCTGGGTTTATGTTATATGAAAGGTAGTAGTAAGAAGGTGACAAGCCAAACGGGCGGATCTTTTCTGACATTGTCCAGGTGTTTCGGTCGGAAAGGAAGCAGAGGTGTCATCGAGTTAACGATTTTAGTACTAGAAAGGGGAAGATTGTCAGCGTGAGTAAACTCGATCAATTGAGCAGAGAACACACCTTCTCGCCGGCCATTCGTCCTGTGGCGAAGCGGCCGCATGAGCCGCAAACGGAGGTGCAGAAGGCGATCCAGAGAGAGACAACAGCACCGACGGTGAACCAGTTTGCGTTACCCTGCGAATCCAACAAGAATCAGTAAATCTCCTACGTTCACTGTTTGAATGAACGGCTTGCTCACCAAGGAAGCGGCGTAGCCAGCGTCGTGGAGCCTGTTCTTAAGGATGTTCCACATAACCATGTCAATGACGAACACGACGATGGCAATGACGGCGCCCATGAAAGCGGTCATGGCCATGAAGATGGTGGCAACCCTAGACGCCGCGGCGGCGCCGATAAGACCGAAGATGAAGGCGAATAACGCGAATCCACCCGCAATGGGGTGCAGGATGAGGGTGTAGGTTAAGTTGTGCAGGACACCGGTGTCGAGGCTGACGCCACTGTAATATCGGGTTAGCGCCTGAATGGGATTCGGTCGACGTCTGAAATGGCTCACCTGGCGCCGCTCGCTGCAAGTGTGTATCCTACTGATCGATGGGTACAGCTTCCTCCTGATACGCAAGTGCCGAAGACACCAAAGAGGGTCTCAGTACCGCTGACGGTAGTAGAGAGGAAATTTGTCTTCGTCCATACGGGAGGTGAGACGGAGGCTGATTGTAGGAAGAAACGGTGTGAGCGTGAATTCGACTTCTGTTGTTTCTACAGATCTACTCACCAAAGATGAGCAATACCACGGCGGCAAAGCTGAAGAAGAGACCTGGTGCGGCGGGGGAAACCATCTTTACTGGTAATGTATGGTGTGTGATTTGGAGAAAATTGATTGGGCGGTGAGGTTTGAGGATGAAAAGCTGGAGGAGGCTTGTGCTGAAGTTGGCAGAGGTGGTCCGTTGGCAATGCTTCGGTGCTGTGTTAAGTGCTATGCACAAAGAGGACTTGACAGACGGACGGTGCTGAATTATACGATATTGCAATGGGGAGAGAAGAAGGAAGGAGAAAGAGAGAAAAGGATAGAGGCTAATGTAGTATGAATATGGGGAGTGAATCTGTGGCTGGCTGGCAAGTGAGATAGTGTGTCTCATGGCATGTGTCTCATCCATTCGCTCATCATCATCATCCTAGTTGAATTTCCTAATCACCATAACAACCATTACTAGACACAGTAAAAAACAACGAAAATGAAAAAGCGGGAAGGGCTTGCAAAGAGGAACATTGCAACAACTACGTCATAGCCCGGTTGTAATGAATGACCCTTTTTTTTCTGCTTCCTGCTTCCTCCCCGGCTCTCGCCTTGTTGCCCCTGCCCATGGGACAAGACCCGGCTGCAGTCCCGGCCCTTTTAGCGCCGTTGCTCGCTTTGTCGCTTTCTCGATTTCTCGCTTTTACTCGTTTGGGGTCCATGTCTCACTCGGTTCTGACTAGATGACAGGAGTCTCACGGCGCACGACACATGGGCTCAATTGGGTAGGAAATCATCAAGTCATACGGCACTTCGGTAATGGCGTCGATCTCAGCATGGTTTTGAATTCATCCGTCATCCGCGACTCTTCATAATTTCTGCTGAGCTGGGCAATCGTTATCTATTTCACGATCGTCCCGTAGGCTTCACCCGGCTAGCATTATGGCATAGACTGAAGTGGTAGTTTATCGAGCACGCTATTGAGTAGACCAAACGCTGCTGTCTGCCACAATACTCGGCAATTCGGTGTTACCGGCTATCCAGAGATCGTCACTTACGTAACACTGATATATCCAGTCTCCGTTGGCTTGCTTTTGACGCGTACTCGAGTAGATTGCGCTCGGACCGTTGATTGAATGCGACTTTGTATAGCAGCTACACAGTCCTCTCCTATCAACATTCATCACCAGTTGCATCGGCCATCTACACTTTGCTCTTTCAGCCTGTATTATTGCAACCTGTCCGCAATCAGTCGCTCTTTGACCTCACGCTCTCCGTCCTCGCTTCGCTCGCCGTGCAAGAGCCAGTAGCTCTCGTATCAGGCGCACTTCCAGACATCAAATCTAACGCACCAAAAGTGAAGGAAGGCCCGCGCTCGCATCAACACACGATAAACAGGACCTGCTCTTTTCTTTCCCTCGATCGCGTGCGGCTCTCTCTGTGGGAAACTCGTAGCTCTCGCTTGAATCCTTAACCGTTACTACTCGGTCAAGATGGGCGGTCAGCTGAGCAAAGCCTTGGGTGAGTACCGCGGGGCACAAAGGGGTCCCCAGCTCGACTCAGCGGCATGACCTATTGCTCTGCCGCTCTGCTATTCCAATGAGACACTGCTGATCCTCCCATGCTCGTGTACAGGCAAGCTCTTCGGTAACAAGGAGATGCGAATCCTCATGCTGGGTCTTGACGCCGCGGGCAAGACTAGTGAGTCGGTCGTGCGGATATCAGGTCAAGTCGAGTAGAGCTGATTTGACACGATCTTTGCTTCTCAGCAATCTTATATAAGCTCAAGCTCAACCAATCGGTCACTACCATTCCCACAGTCGGTTTCAACGTCGAGACGGTCACTTACAAGAATGTCAAATTCAACGTCTGGGTGGGTTGATTTGCTACCCATGCTCTACGACGGCTCGGTTACGAATGTTTCGGCTGACTCGCTCTCTGTCTTGTGTAGGATGTAGGAGGACAAGATAAGATCCGACCATTATGGAGACATTACTACACTGGTACTCAGGTGAGCTTCGGCTTTCGCGCTCTCATCAAACCTTTTCGCCGAGAATGGCGTTGTGGACAACCGCTGCTTCTGCTTGGTATTGTTGGACAACACTGACACTAACTCTGCAGGGGCTCATCTTCGTTATCGACTCTGGGGATAGGAACCGAATCGACGAGGCGCGACTTGAGCTGGAACGGATTCTGCTTGATAGGGAAATGCGGGATTGTCTGTTGATGGTGTTTGCGAACAAGCAAGATTTACCTGGGGGTGAGTGCTGCTCTCTAGCACCGACCGTTCAACGAAAACGGAAGCTGACGAACTCTACTATCCAGCGATGTCACCGGCAGAAGTGACGGAGAAGCTTCTCCTGCATAAAATGCGGGATAGGCCGTGGTATGTTCACCCGAGGTAAGTGGCAGTGGGTCGTACAACTGTGTGATTTTGGTCGAGGTAAAGACGTCCGCTGACTGCTGCCCTGCTGTTTTAGCTGCGCGACGACGGGCGAAGGGCTGTTCGAGGGTTTACAGTGGTTATCGCAAAATGTCAAAGGACCGAAATCATAGTTTGCCTTCTCCAACTGTTCTCATCAGATATACCCCACCGTCGTTCTCGGCGATTGGAGAAGACGACTTATACCCTGTCAATATCCACTATCACTCCTATATTCCCTCGTGGTTGTCGTATATATCTATACATCTTTGGGTCGCTCATAATTCGTCGATATGTCTTTCATTGTCCACCGGTCAATCGTCTGTTTAGAGTACGCTATGTCGTGCATTGGCATTCGCGCTCATGGCAGTGTTGCGCTGTACTTCGTTGGTTGGAAGGCGTGAGTGCCTATGCTTCAATTCTGGTCTCAACGAGGCAATGTATGCATGAGTCCCGATCTGCTCTATCCACCCAAACTTCCTTCGTTCTGGAGTATTTTACCGAACCCAGCTTGGCCATTCAGTTCCCTGCTGTGTCCCCTTTACGTGAGCGGGTGGCTCACGAGCATCAGCAGCAGTCGTCGCCACGGTTCCGGACAGTTCTATGTGAACCTCTCTCAGGACTCATTCCCCGTCAGATTCCAAAGCCTCGATTCGTTTGAACATTGCGTACATCTCCGGATCGGCTGCTCGCGTCTCCAGATACGTAGGTGGGTGATATCCCATTTCGGTACCGGCGTATGATGTCGGGCTGGCTGGTGCTGATGCTGCTTCCGACGCCGACGCCGACGCTATCGAGGTCTCTGACGCTTTGCTGGCCTTTTCGTCAGCCTTTTCGATCAGGAGGGATAGCTCATTTCGGTACCCGCGCCAGGCACCGTACATATCTTGACCTTCTGACACGTAGGAATAGTCCATATCTGTCAACTTGGACTCGAGGGAGGCATTGTACAGCTCCAGCTCCCTCAGATCAGACACGACCCTGGGCTTCGCGTTGTAGGCGTTGGTCGTCGCTACAGTGGCCAATCGGAGCTCGTCAATGAGAGGGACAGATCTCAGTGGGACCTCGTCGAACGTTGTTTGGTATTGCTCGTATTGCTGCTGTCGCAAGGACCCCTCAGTGAAATCTCCGCTTGCTGACAGATACTTCTTCGCGGTCTCCATATAAGACTTCCACCGTACACATGTGACCACCTGGTCCGGCGTCCATGGCGGACCTGCACTAGGTTTGGCGGACTTGGCGATAGACGCTTTGGGCTTGCTCTTGGAAGATTTGTCGGATTTGTGCTTGTGCTTCTCTTTGTGTTGGGAGCTCGACCCGCCCTGGGCTTGAGGCTGGGACTTTGACTGGGACCGAAGCGCGGCCGTGTAGCTGGCAATCATGCTGCTATTGCACATGGTTGCTTTAAGCTGGTTCGTGTCGAACCTATCTCGTCCACCGTGTCAGACTCTCACCTCGTGTATCTCCCGCAAAGGCGGCAGCAGCAGGCAGGCACACTCACTCTGCGGCATTGGAGGAGGGCGTGTATGTTTCGCCGTCTGGTGCTGGGCTAGTCCGAGGATTTGCCGCCTTCTCCGCGCGGTGGGCCAAGTACGCGTCTCCGGGGGATAGAGTATCATGCTGTTGCCCTGGGCCTGGAAGCACAGACGGGTAGGCGTAGGAGCCATAAGCAGGATCACTGTACGCGTACTGCTGCGAGTAGCCCCCCGCCGCGCTGCCCTGGCCGTTTGGATTGTAGTAGCCGTATGCCTGTCCGTGCCCTTGATTGTATGGGTAGCCGGACATCTCTATTGGTGGTGAGTGTATGGGCAGTGCGTTGTGGTTTTGGATGATGTTAGTTCGCAAGGGCAGAGTTTAGTATAGTCTGGGATCATGTAATACAGATATGGAGGGAAAGCGAGGGAGTGAGCAGTGTACTATATACCTCACTACCAGAGGAATAACACTTGAACTAGACTTGCCACCGGAGCGTTGTATCCGATAGCATGAAAGGATCAACGAACGCTTCCTAAGTCTCGTTGGATCGGAGTCCGAGAAGCCACATTGCTCATGCCCAGGAAGGCGTTCTCAGTAGGAAGTTCAGAAATTATCGCTTCCTGCTCGGCAGCCGATAAGACTATCGAATGCCGCCTTGGCCTTCTTATCTTGTCAACGGATCCTTCCTTGCACCGTTTCCCACAGCGTCGTACCGACAGAAGATACGGACGTGCAAGAAGATGGATGGACTGAAAAAAGACAAAAAGAGAATGCCTCTTAGCCGACTTGAACGACTGACCTCGTCATGTGACTGTTGAGAATCTACTAGTGACGCGCTCTACCACTGAGCTAAAGAGGCTATATTTTAAGCGGTTTTGGCTTTACTATATACCGCGTGTTGCACATAACAAGCAGTTGGGTCGCCTTCTCAACCAGGCTTCCATACATCAACTCTTCGGAGGGTAGATCCATGCAGGAAATGCATTGATCATTGACCAGTGGGTACGGGATAGTGTCAATACTTCACACCATATGCCGCGCAATATAATCCATTGAGGTCCATAATGTAGCACTAACTGCGGCTCTCACCATAAAAGGTTGCGCAATTAAGATATTTGACGCGTTCCACGTTTCGGTTCACCTCGAGCTCGTTCAACCGTTGGGCATTGTCAAGTCTATTCTGAGTGTCTACACCTAGCATCGACATCGGATCTCTTCGTCAGTAGTCAGGTCCACCGTAGGTAGAGGTCACACAGCACTCCTCCTTCTCTAGGTTATCGCTCGACTCCAAGTGCTAGCCGCGAGTCCGTACCGGTGCGCTCTTATTGGCTGCGACAGATCGCATCCTCGTCCCTCCGCAGCATCACG
The DNA here is from genome assembly GCA_026538395.1 of Cryptococcus sp. GC_Crypt_3. Taxonomy (NCBI): domain Eukaryota; kingdom Fungi; phylum Basidiomycota; class Tremellomycetes; order Tremellales; family Cryptococcaceae; genus Cryptococcus; species Cryptococcus sp. GC_Crypt_3. The sequence goes on from JALPCB010000135.1 coordinate 25,440, forward strand.
CACCGTCGCTCGCTTTGCAACGCGCAACGTACATCATGGCGCCCAAAACGGCCAGGACGCCCGTAAAGGGAGCTTCTTCCGGCCCGCCCGCTTCCCTACCGCGAAAACAATCCGCAGACCTCCTCGCATCAGCATTGGGATCCCTCGACCAGCCTTTACCAGCAGCTACTGCGGGCACATCCACACCACCAGTTGCTAATGGGGGAAAGAAGAGCGTTCGGAAACTGGCGTATCCCCTTCCGCGTGGAATCTCTCCTACGGCCATCAACAACACTGAGAGTCTGTTGAGGTTCGTCATCCTCGCGCTCATATGTGGTGCGGCGGTCGCAGCGAGGCTGTTCGCCGTGATTCGGTTCGAGAGTGTCATCCACGAGTTCGATCCATGGTTCAACTTCCGCGCATCCAAGGTCTTGGTCAACGAGGGCTTTTATGAGTTCTGGAACTGGTTCGACCCTTCCGCATGGTACCCCCTCGGCCGAACGGTCGGGACCACTCTCTACCCTGGTCTCATGGTCACTTCAGGTCTCATCTGGCACGCTCTGCGACTCATCAACATGCCCGTAGACATCCGGAATGTCTGTGTGATGCTCGCACCTGGCTTCGCGGGGCTGACCGCTTGGGCTACTTATCTGTGAGCAGAGTGCTACGATCACATACTAGACCAGCATGCTTACGCGCTCAGCTTCACCACTGAGATGTCCACGCCTTCTGCCGGTCTGCTTGCAGCGGCATTCATCGCCATCGCCCCCGGATACATCTCTCGTTCCGTCGCGGGATCATACGACAACGAAGCCATTGCCATCTTCCTCCTCATGAGCTCTTTCTACTTCTGGATCAAGGCTCTCAAGCTGGGAAGCGCATTCTGGGGCATGCTCACTGCCTTGTTCTATGGCTGGATGGTGGCCGCTTGGGGTGGATACGTGTTCATCACCAACAGTGAGTTGACACGAATCGTGCTTTGCTGACGGGTAGTGATCCCTCTCCATGCCTTTGTCCTCATTGCAATGGGCAGATTCAACAACCGCCTCTACACCGCTTACTCGGCCTGGTATGTCATCGGTACCATTGCATCAATGCAAGTACCTTTTGTCGAGTTCCTCCCCATCCGCACGTCCGAGCACATGGCTGCGCTGGGTGTCTTTGGTCTGCTCCAGATCATCGCTTTTGTCGAGATCGTGCGAAGGCTGGTGCCTGGAAAGCAGTTCCAACTTCTCCTTCGCGCTTTCGTCGTTGTGGTCTTCGTTGTCAGCTTTGCTGTTCTCGTTGCCCTGACTTTCTCCGGCTGGATCGCGCCGTTCGCCGGCAGATTCTACTCTCTTTGGGACACCGGCTATGCCAAAGTGCACAGTGAGTCAAGTTGATGAAAGTTCCTCTGCTCACGATCAGTGCCCATCATCGCCTCGGTGTCCGAGCATCAGCCTACCGCCTGGCCCTCGTTCTTCTTCGACCTCGAAATGCTCATCTTCTTCTTCCCAGCCGGTGTTTACTGGTGTTTCAAGGAATTGCGTGACGAGCAGGTCTTCGTCATCATCTACGCTGTGCTCAGTGCTTACTTTGCGGGTGTCATGGTGCGACTCATGCTGGTCATCACTCCCGTCGTTTGTGTCGCCGGTGCCATCGCCTTCTCCAAGTTGCTCGAGGCATACATCGACCCCGTCATTCCCGAGGCTGATGAAGAGGCCGACGACCAGCCCATATCCAAGAACAAAGCCAAGAAACTGGCTGCGGCGCAGCAGAACAAGTCCGAGTTCTCCTTCACCGGCGTGCTCGGTGGCAAATTCTCTTCCGGGATCTTTGCTCTCGATACCCGTTTCGCCGTGATCAGCACTTTGACCCTCTTCCTCTTCATTTTCGTGTACCACTGCACTTGGGTCACGTCTTCAGCCTACTCTTCGCCGTCGGTCGTGCTGGCCTCGCGCAACCCGGACGGAAGCCAGAACATCATCGACGATTTCCGAGAAGCGTACTATTGGTTGAGGCAGAACACCGCCGAGGACGCCGTGGTCATGTCATGGTGGGACTACGGCTACCAGATCGCAGGCATGGCAGACCGGCCTACGCTGGTGGACAACAATACGTGGAACAACACCCATATCGCCACGGTCGGCAAAGCCATGTCGTCCAACGAAGACGTCGCTTATCCCATCCTGCGACAACACGATGTGGACTACGTCCTGGTAATCTTTGGTGGTCTCCTGGGATACTCTGGAGACGACATCAACAAGTTCTTGTGGATGGTGCGAATCGCCCAGGGAGTTTGGCCGGATGAGGTCCAGGAGGCAAACTACTTTACCCAGCGCGGCGAGTATGCAGTGGACGACAGGGCGTGAGTGCGACGAGGCGAACCTTGTGGTCGATATGTTGAGCTGATATTCTCGTGTCTTTAGTACTCCCACGATGAAGAACTCGCTCATGTACAAGATGAGCTACTACCGGTAAGTTGAGCGTGGTCCAGAGTTGTCAATCAACAAGGCTGATCTCTCTCTCTCTCTCTCTTTCGTAAGCTTCCACGAACTATACGGTGGTGGCCCAGCGCAGGACAGAGTCCGAGGACAGACCATCCCTTCGACAGGCATCACGCTCGATACCCTCGGTACGTGGCACACGCCGAAGCTTCAGCTCGTCTCTGTACACTCATTACGTTGGATCACACACAAGCTGATAATCTATTTACTGAACTATAGACGAAGCGTTCACCTCTGAAAACTGGATTGTGAGGATCTACAAAGTCAAGACAGAGGATGCCATCGGTAGAGAACACAAAGCCGTCAGCGCCTGGAACGGCGGGAGGAAATTGAAGAAGAGTCCTAGTGTCGGTCCAGTCGTCAAGAAGTCTAGGCCTAGCATGTAGGCACAGACGCGAGGAAGATCAGTAAGTACAGGGGAAGCGCCAAATACAATACAAAATTGCTAGATGCATAAGCATGGATTGAGCAGTGGTCGACTCGTCACCCTTTCCCATACCGACCTCAACTATAGTGTACATTAAGCGTTTTAATATTCTGTTCTCGATCCGAAAGGAGCTCGTAGCTCGTTCTGGTACTGATCTCCATATAACTTCAGATCTTGAACTTGGGGTATAAGCTGTAATACACGTATGAGACGAGTCTATATACTACTACTATCTGTTAAAGAGGGTATTTCCTTAAGTATCCATTATCCATGGCGACGTTTTCCGCATTCTTATTCTGATTCCAGCTCAAATCCCATCGCGCCCAATCCGAATTGTGCTTCTAATCCTCGTAGTACTCCTGCTCCTCCCCTTGTTCGCCGGCTTGTTCCACCTCGTACTCTTCATCGTCAATGTCGGCATTGGCATCTAAGCATGAAACGCATTAGCTCAGTCAACATCCGGTAGAGCTCTATAATTGCGAGGGGACTCACATTGGTCGTACTCGTTGCACAGATCTGTCAAATTGGCCTCGGCTTCGGTGAACTCTTGGTCGTCCCTGTGAGATTCACAACGTCAGCAACTTTACATCTCTTTATCTCGTCTTGTCGTAGCCAGTGGTCACGTACATTCCCTCTCCAGTGTACCTAAAAGAGCAGATGAGTCAGTTACGAAGGCGATAGCTGAGCACGGTTGGCAAGAAAATAGCTCACCAGTGAACGAAGGCACGACGCTTGAACAACGCCCTGAATTGCGCGTGAGATCGCTTGAATACCTCTGCAAGTTGGTTACAGATAAGTACACGTAGCTGAGCCGAGACTCAATAGGCACTGCTCACCGCTGATGGCGGTCGTGTTCGCGACCAAGGTGGCAGCCGCCGTTTGGCCAACCGGAGGGATAGTACACAGCGTCGTCAACGAACTGTTGGGAATCTGCGCAGGATCGATCAGTGAATTGTCGGGCTTCGTACGAAAAACGTCATACCCATGGAACAAAGTGGGCAGAGTTCTGCATCATACATCTGCGGTCAGCTTCGTTGTGATTGAATGCTAGTACTGGAAACACACCTTGTTATGGAAGTCCCACACAGCATTTTCGACTATCGCAAACATCAGCGATGGGTCATGAATATATAAGCCTTGAATAACACACTGTCCCTCATGCTCAGCTTTCCTCTATATGCCACTGATACAGTCAAGTACTTGCCCATGGCTGGATCAATGGCTGCGAGCAAACTTCGTTTTTGGAAGATGGCTGCGGTAAGCTCGTGCACATTTGTCATCTGTTCGCAGCGTAAGCAATACTGTCGTGCCTTCCGTGAGAGGGGTGATTTTGTACGCACAGTGTATGACTTTGTACCGCTTGAGACGAGCGGAGCGTAGCCCGCGGTGAAGAAGTGGAGTCGAGGGAAGGGGACTGTGCTTGGTCAGCGATGCTCACAGCGAAAAGATTATACGCACTCATGTTCACTGCCAATTTACGCAAATCCGAGTTGAGCACGCCAGGGCTAAGAGTAAATGTCAATATCGTCTCGCGTCCCGCAGTGGCGCAGCTTACAATCGTAAAGTAGCTGAAGAAGACATTAGTTATGCCGCATTTACTATATCGATACACTCACTGGTGAAACCAGCCATGACTTTGGCGATCAAAGCGTTCAGGTCCTTGTACTCTGGCGAAGCGTTCTTGAGGTCGCTGACACAGATGTTATACAAGGCTTCGTTCTATGACGATGGGATATCAGCCTCGTCACCCCTGTCCGTTGCGGGATACACTCACATCGATACAACAGGTGATGTCGCTGTTCTCCACCAAGTTGTTGGTAGAAAGCACCGCATTGTATGCCTCCACTACAGTGTCTGATACGTTTGGCGACGGGAAGACTGAGAAGGTAGCGAGCATACGATCGGGGAACTCTTCACGAATCTTGCCGAGGAGCAGAGAACCGAGGCCGGAACCAGTACCACCACCGAGCGCTGCGTGTTGTGAGCATGGTGTCATCGAGACGTGCGGGTGACTTACAGTGGATGAGCTGGAAGCCTTGGAGCGAGTCTGCATTCTCCGCTTGTTGTCTCAGCACGTCGAGGATGGGGTCGATGAGCTCGGCGCCTAGTTCCAATTCGTCAACAAGGCAGCAAACTAGTAATCAAGATAAGATTCACCTTCGGTGTAGTATCCCTTGGCCCAGTTGTTACCAGCTCCGCCTTCTCCATTCACAAACGTATCCGGTCGGAAAAGGTTGGCCAGGGGTCCCGACCTCACTTGATCCAGAACTCCGGGCTCGAGGTCGACCTGGATCGAGCGAGGAACGTACTTTTGGTTTGATGCCTCGTTAAAGTATACGTCCACTGTGAGTAGTGTCAGAGAGCGTAGAGTTACGTGCGACGCAGATTTGGACACATACCCTTGTCCAGCTGTTCTCTGTTGCTGCCGACATACTTTCCGGATCCTTTCCGACCCGTCAGCTGAAGCAGGCTTTCCATCCGATCTCCAACTCACTATCGAGACCGTGCTCCTACAGCGATGTGTCAGCTCAAGGTCTTCGTGGGGCACCAGTGACTACTTACCTGTAGGACATTGTCCCAGAACGCAGTACCGATTTGATTACCGGCTATCAAGTAAGTCAGATACTTTGACCCTGCTATAGGAAGAGAGAAACAACCAACCTTGTCCGACTGTATCATGTAAAAGCTTGTCAGTCACAAATCGCGCAGGGCGAAATGCAGCCACTCGATCAGCTTACCTGATACGCTGATGATCTCTCTGCCCATTTTGAGTTGAATAGCAATGTGGAAGATGGGTGAAGGAGAGAGTACGAGGATGAGGATGTGGATGTTGAGGCTAACATTACTCGTATGATTAACAACAGGATCTGTGCGTGTTTTACCAGTTGGTCAACACGCGCCGCGACACGTGGTCCTGAGAAAATTGCCTATCGACTGATTATGTAATTGAGGCAATATCGATATCAGTATCAGTATCAAGCATGACGTCAGCTTTTATCTGCTGGAGACCCCGTTTCTGATAGGCACGTCTGCCACTGTATTGTCGAGTTAAGACGGTGATCGGCCCCTTGCAAACGCTTGGAGCCCTCTCAGTTGAGCCAAAGGGAGACGCAGGTCACCCAACAGCGCACACAGCACAAAGCGCAGTCCAGCATCCCGAATGAATAAACTATGAGATGCTTCGACCAATACTGCTAGAGCCCACAAGAGAGCAATATCGGCGCAGCAGATTTACAGCCTAGACTCAGTTTCTTGGCTTTTTTGGACATCTGCACCTGCCAAGACGTCATTTTTGCTAAACATTAAATCTCCACCTTGAATCCAACTCCTCATTGTTCACTCATCACTGAACATACACGACACTGAACATACACGAACAAACGAATAACACGAACAAACATCTCAACCACATCTGCAGGAAAGATCTGCATTCCATCTTTGTCTTCTTTGCGTAATATATCCAGTCGCGTCATATCCCCCTCCATCCAACTTTTCGTACAGCGCGCCAAGAAAAATTCGGCCACGACACGATGATTCGCTTCTGGTTCGCCTTCGCGTTCCTTCCTACCATCCTAGCTACTCACCTGAGTGTTTCGGCTTTAAACAAAGTGTACGATGTGATGAACTCCATATCTACTCAGAGGTGCGTCGCAGCGTCACAGCGTCGCGTCGTCTCAGATGTTCATCAAGCGCACACTGACTCTCTCTTCCACCAGTTGGGAGAACGGTACAAAGAGCGAAGCCATCCTCGAAAAGACATACCCATCCTTATCGGTCTTCTCACCCACGTCTCCCTTCTCCGCTTTGAGCTCCTTATCAACGGGACAGGTGTCGCAGATCATCGATATTGCCCAAGTCACCATGCAGAATCGTCCTGCTACCAATACCTCAGCAGCGGCCAAGGGTGGTAGCACGCTCCTGTCAGACGGCGCAGCAGGTGATCCTGCGAGCTTGGGCATTGCTATCCTTCTCGCCAACGCGAGTACAGACAACGCTCAGGTCAATGGTGAAGGGTACGGAGACGCAGCGACTGCCGAGCTTGACTACCTGCTGTATGATGTTCCTCGCGTGAGTTTGATGCAAGTGATTGCTATGATCGCAAGCTCAGACGCACTCTGCCTAGACATCGTCCGGAGCGATCTCCCATCGCGCAGATCAAGCGCAATTGTGGGCAGACAGTGTCTCCATGGTCCCTCCGTTCCTTGGTATGTCTATTCAAAGCTACGGAAGAACCACTGAGCTGACGCCTTGCTTAGCGTACTACGGCGCCGTGAACTCCAACCAAACCTTGTTGCAAATCGCTTACGAGCAGTGCTCGCTGTACCGCGACGCATTGAAGCAGAGCAGTGGGCTGTGGAACCATATTGTCGGTGGCACTGGTTCGTATGATCCCAATATCTGGTCTACGGGCAACGCATGGGCTGTAGCTGGTATGCTGCGGGTGTGGGCAACGATCAAGTGGTCATCGTATTCGAGCGATCTTTCAAGTCAGATGAGCGACCTCGAGACTTGGATAGCGGAGATCTGGGACGCGACAGAGGGTTACATAGTGAGTCACTTGTGCGATTAGCCCAGTTCTGAACGGTTTGCAGACCACCGATGGCTTGTTACGCAATTATATGACCGACAGTACATCTTTCGAAGACGCCTCCAGCTCTGCTCTTTTTGCGGCAATAGGCCTGTGAGTGTGCCAACCATGGCATCGAACCTCAGGCTGACCTGATCGCATCATAGTCGTCTATCGACATTGAACATCACCAATTCTTACGTCAACTCCTCTCTCACTCTTCTCTCAGCAGTCTCGACCAAAGTCAACTCTACCGGCTACCTAACCCAAGTCGTCGACCCAAATGATTTCGATACACAAGGGAGCTCATCGCCCGAAAGTCAGAGCTTTGTCGTCATGGCCTACGCTGCCTATAACGACTGGGACAGCCTCGGCAGAGCCGGAGGCGGTAGTGACAGCAGTGGCGATCTGGGGTCTAGCAGCGACGCTACGCGTGTGGTCCTCGGCTGGAGCGCGGCGAGTATCGTCGGTATGGCTGGCTTGCTGAGTTGGATAACGTTGTAAATCTGTGTAAGTTGTCGTTCATTGGGAGGGGAAAGTAAGCTGATATGATCTTCCTATAGAAACGATCAATCTAGAAATATACATATAATACATATACGCCCTATAACGAACGGACGGACGGACGGACGTAGAGACGGAAAAACGGAAAAACGGAACGATGTGGATGTGTTGACTCTATCCATGAACAGAGGAAAATCTTGTTGTCACTGTCCGTATGCGCTGCTATAATGCACCTATTGCTACGCCTCGTTGAGAACGTGGTCCAAGCGCGCTTGTGCGATACTGAGGGGTTCATGGCGTTCGAGGGGGTATGTATGCTGATTCAATGATCTGGCGATCTCGTCAACTCGTGGTTTTCCGGTCTGGCATAGCTGGAGCCCGTGATGAGTGGTGCGGATCATGTCTCATACGCCATCTCTGAACAGCAACGCCATCTCTGCCCATCAGCAACGCCATTTCCGTCTCTGCTTATCGGCTTCAGCTTCGGCTTAAGATAGCACTCGCAACGTCGTCGTACGTCGAAATGGCAGGCTTGGCAATGACACATACCGATTACGTATTGCACCTCATAGCTCATACTACACACTACATACTACATGCTGCACACTGCTTACCATGCTCTTCATGTAACAGCAACTCTGACCAGTGACTGCTGCATTCAGCTTCAGCTGCTGGGTCAAGCGAAGAGTAAAGAGTAGAGAGTGAAGGATACTTATTGCGTCCGGGACGGACGGGAAGGACCCGAGTGCCTGGCGGTCTGGCGGCGTGCCGGGACGCCGGGACGCTTTTCCTATTCTTTGCCTACTTCACCCAAGACAGAGCCGTTGGCCGGTCTCGGGACGGGAGGCGACGGGTTCCCAGACGGAGTACTGCGTCGCCAAGCGGTACGAGAAGAGGGATGGCTGGGGTGACTGGGATGATGGCTGATGGATGATCTGGACCAGGCTCAGGCGCAAAGGGCGAAAAGAGGTTATCTGAGACATCCGGGAGCCGGGAGCCGACCTGCGCCTCCCGCACGCCCCGTGGCGTTGCTCCGCTCAGGCCCAAGGCTCTCAGCATGCATACATGAACGGGAGGATGGCAGAATCGGTGGAGAAAGAGGTCAGCCCCAACCCCTGCATTGCCTTGCAGACTCGTAGAGTCGCAGACTCGCAAAACGAAAACGTGATGCTGATGCTGCGCATCTAGATGAAGAGCGATTACGATTTTAACGTTCTATGCAGTAGTCGAGTACCCGAGTACTCGCACTCGTTTCTCTTTCTCATGCATTTAATATACCTACTAGATAGAGTACGAGTACGAGTGGTGCATGACGTGCGACGACGAAGACCGCCAAGCTCAAGATCAAGATCGTGATATCAACGATCGTCGTTCGGCATCGTCATTATCTCTAATCTACTTGTGGATCTTGTAACTCAATACAGAGTGGAGTCGGCACGAACAAGCTATATGCTATACGCCTTGCGCAGCCGCGTCGTCAGTGGTTGCTTCCACCGCAGCAAATGCGGTGGAGGCGCTTGCACTGCTGCACTGCTGCAGTTGCACTGTTGCACTGCGTGTTATCGGATGTAGAGTGGTGTATCAGGGGTGGCCGCTTCTGCCGATGTCGATTACGGAACACGGTACCTACCTCCTGGATGGCTAGGTAGCGATAGGGGGGTAGCTGCTGAAAGACGAAGGACGAGGTGGAGAGACGGCTCGGGATATTCTCTGCTACCACTAGCCCCAGCCCTACTACCCCTTTCTCGGCTTCTCAGGCACCAGGCAACGTAAGCTTGCCAGGGCAGCGTGGATGTGGGATCCAGTGGTAGCGAGTGTCATATGTGCTCTGCCCGCCATTGCCTATGACTCGCTGTCATTGCGGGAGGACGATGACGAGCTCGCGGGCGAGTGTGGCTATGCATGCGAGAGTGCAGAACGGTGAGACAGTGCAAGTGGACGCCTTGTACAGGACTCAGCATTCTTAAGCGGATGGTGGATGCTGGACGGTGAACTATTAAGCATGCAGAAGCTGTAAACCGCGCGAGCCTCGACTATGCGATGCGAGAGAGACACCTAGGCACATCACCTGGAATGCAGGATGAGGAGGATTGGGCCCAAGGGAGCGGAAGACGTGGTCGAGGCGGGTTAGGCAGTCAAGGGAAATAGGAAATAGGATTACACTCGTAATGCAATCATCATGTTATACAGTTACACAGGTGGGGGGGTATAACTCCGAAGACCCTGAGACCTGATTCACTCTTGGTAACTAATAGAAGGATACCAGACAGACGATCACTTGGCCCCTTCCCTTGCTTCACTGACTTGTCCTACTCCTTCCCGCTCCCGCTCCCGGATTGCAACCCACCCCCGTGCTTAGCGCTTCGCTGCAATATTATCAACATCTCTCGCCACCCGGCCACATCACCTCCACCAGCAGCAGCAGCCTGCAGCCACCACACTCAAACAGAATCCACTTTGCTCATGGCTTCCCGACGGACCCTCGTCATACGCTTTTCTCACATCGGCTGAACCGATCACCGCCTCCAGTGCGCAATTTGCGACAGCGACGCACATCGACAACTGTCATCACCACCTCGACATTGCTGGATCTAAACGACAACTGGTCTCTGATCTTGCATACGAGCACTGCACTGCACGCGACAGAGCGCATCGCAAAGGGTAGTCAGACTTGGTACTCCCGCCGCAGTCGTCTCATCACCTTTTAACTATCTCGGATCCCGACGCTCCGGTCCAGACCCCTTGCCCGAACAACGGTATAATTTTCATTCCCGCTTTCTCAATCACGCTCAAGCTCAAGCTCAAGCACAAGCCACCATCGAACTGGGATCAGCAAACGTCGTGCATATCGCTCTGCATGCGCTGCATGTGCATCCACCAGCATACCATTCTTGCCACCCATCAGACAATAGATTCGAAGACTGAACACGAACACGGAGAGATCTGCAAAGGGCGATAATCCAATACCCCTTGTCTCGTTTCAGACACAATCATCGCACATCTACGTGATACACACACACAATAACAATCGACAGTACCCCAATCGATTTTTCTCGATCCCCCTTTCCAAACTCAGCATAGGCTGTTCACGCTTGAATGCGGTGCATATTCGACCACACCAACCCGTTAGATCCAGTCTCCCGTCAACATATATGAGCAGAACCGTCTAGCGGTACTTTGCTCTTTGGCAGCTCATACACAAGCGGAAAGTCACCGAGAGGAGGAGGAAGGCAGGGAGTGTAACAGCGCAAGAGCGTTGAGGAAAGGTACTAGTTTGTACCGGGAAGTGAGGTCGGGGAGACTATATCTAGTGAGCTTCCCGTATTCGATACCAGCAACGATCCCAAACTCTGGCTCATGCGCTGACACTCACCAGCCATGAATCCGATACCATCAAAGCGTGCACGGCGCACATCATCTCCCTCTTCACCGTCAGAAGCATCGACGTCTCAAGCCCAGCAACGTCCACAAACTGGATCTCCTAGCCACCCAATCCTGCCGCCGCCTGTTCCCTCAGGTCCCCCTCTCCCGCCCTTTGCAGCAGGACCATCAGGATGGCAGTCGACCTGGCGCGCTGGCTCGTCTCGGCGCTCCCTTGACGCTGGATCGCCTTCAGCGGGTTCCTCGCCCAGGATGGAGCAGATAGGAGAAACCGGAGAAGTCATCTTCACTCGCGACGTCAACAGTCGTGCGCCGCGCAGTATGATGGCGTGTACTCGATGTCGTCGGCAAAAGTAGGTTGTGTATGTGCAAACCGCCGAGCTGCGAATGCTTATATCTTATCAGGATGAAGTGTGACGGGCCAAGCGTTATCCCTTGTCGAGGATGCAGACAATCTGGCCAGCCATGCATCTTCGAGCCGCGCTCTCGCCCGAAATCCATATCGGTCATACCGTCCCGCCCCCCACCCTTCTATCCCGGCAGGCCCGGATCACCAGCAGGGTTCTATCCCGCCGGACCACAACCTGCACCTCCAATAACATCACGTCCGCCACCGTTGGGCTCCGATTCGTACGCCATGAGACAAGCACGCGAGCCAATGCCGCCACCGCCAGCTACATCAATAGCCTCGTTAGCTTCACCATATCCATCCGGACGGCATACACCGCCCAGGCCGTCCACCTCAGCAAGCATGGGGGGACCGCCTCCACCTGGACCAGGTACGGCATATTACAACCAACCACCCATGTTGATCCATCCACCGCCATTCACTGCGACACCTGCCGTCGGCCCTCCCCATCCGCCCACACCGTCCGCCGATTCGCGCTTACGCAGCGTCGAGTCCGTCGTCCGATCTCTGTCGTCCGTTCCTGCTGCATTATCAACTTTGCAAAGCTCAATAAACTCGGTGCAACGTGCTATCGCACCGCGCCGCGTAACGGATGTATCTGAGACAACCTGGGAGAACTACCGGACGCGCGCTTGGCCTTTGACTCCTTGGCTTGTCGGGTTACGAGATGCTAGTGGTCTTTCTGGCCTGGTCGTCAGCTTGCTGGGCAAGCGCGCCGTGGCCGGCCGCGACGAAGGAAAGAGGAGGGAATGCGAAGCAATGCTTGCAGACGTGAGCAAGGAGGTCGGGCGGCTGATAGCGGAACGGCTGGACTGGTCACGCGAAGAGATACGAGCATTAGGTGTGGTGGCGTAAGTATTGACATGTCTCAGATATGCTTATTGGCTGATGATCTATATGTGTCGCAGCACATGGACATGTAATTCGACCTTTGCATCGCTGGCGATCGCACAGGCTCGGACACTCGGTCTGGATCGACTCAAGAACCCACGACGCACGCACGATGATTGGCGCGAGTGGATCTACTTTGTCATCATGGATCATTTGTAAGTGTCAATAACCCTCTATCTGGTCATTACTGACAATGAAACAGGTGTCACCTGCCCGATTACCTAAATCCGATCACGCGGGATAATCTCGCTGGACCATGGAGAGACAAGCTGGCCGCGAGTCCGTCGAGCGATCCTGCAGTGAGGGATAGGGATCACAAGCTGCTTGCTTGGCTGGAGTATGCGGAGATGCTATCGGAGGGTGAGTCCGCTTGCTATTCGAGCCGTATGAGTCAGATCTAACGCTTCAAGTCGACAGTTCTACTTCTGCAGCAAGCTTCTCGAGCGGCTATGCTGTTAGACGAAAAGGAAGACACTGCCAACGAAGAGCGACGAAGTCGAGCCCTGGAGCCTTGGCGGAAGCTGGGAGCAAGGTGGGAAGCTTGGGCGACGGGATGGGGAGCGAGGAACGATCCGTGAGATTGCAGCGCCCTATCTCACGAAGCCCACTAACGTCCGTCACAGCATACTATCACTCCATTTCGATTACGCTGTGCTGTACACCTCATCGCCATTGGCTTTGACGGATGACAAGGTCTGGGAAAACCTCGCGGGGCAGAGTGAGGGTTTAGCGCTTCTGGAAAGGAGTCGAGATGCGGCAATTGGTGTGATCCAGGCGATCTGCTCGGTAAGCGGGCTATTTGCGCAGATGAGCTGTCGTGCTGACATTTGTTTCCTTTCAGGTCGAGATCGGCCGAACTTTGCCATAGTGAGCTTTACACTGCAATTCTCAAATGTAGAGTGTGTCGCTAACCGTACCCCGATCACAGCTCATATGGCCTGTACCGCCCTCTTCTCGCGCTGGCCGTACTGCATCTGATCAACCTGACACTGGCCCTTCCCGGCTCACTGGTGATATCCAGTACGCATATCCTGACTGTGCTCCGACAAGCATATGAGACGATTTTGACCCATCAACCGCTCGATCGGACGAGTGCCACTTCTGGCTCTGGAACAGGGCTAGGGCTGAGCATGGGACCGGGCATGAACCCGCCTAATGTCCTTGGGCTGCTTGGCGAGGTCGTCGAGAGTGGGCGACTGGATGTGGGGCGAAGATGGATCGGTATCGAGCTGGGCAAAGATACGTGGCGGCGGGTCGTGGGGTAGTCGCCAGTCGAGACAACCGATCGAATATCGCAGCCTGGAGCTGTAGGTCTATCGACCAGGTCGTTTCACCCAATTAGGGGTCTTCGGGTTGATCGCTATACACGTTTATTTTTGATTCCTCTTGGGTTTTGAGGGTATGATTGCATTCGTATTTCGTATTATAGAGCATTGTCCTTTTCGTTTCGTTCCGTTTCTTCTCTTTTCTTCTGGTACTTGACGGTCTTAACGTTGTCTCTCTCTTTATCACTTTACGTATGCGCGAATCGCAGACTTGCAGATTTTATCTAGACCCAGCATAGCATGAACGATACCTTGATGGAATGACTTTGTGCGTCTGCAATATCGACAAATTGCGAGCGAGAGACACATTGGGCATGTGCGATTGGAAGGAGCTTAGGTGCCACACCAGGTTGAAATAATGAGAAAATGAGAAATTGGTAGAAGAGTAATTTGGCTGTGTGACGCGACGCGCGCTGCTCATTTCCCACTTGGATACAACATTGCAGACTCCTATTTGTACTTGTTCTTCTGACATTGACATACACTGTAGTATACCTGGAACGCAGCTCGCGGTTCACAGTCAAAGCGAGAGAGGGTATCGACCGCCGTCCAGACATCCGAAAACAAAGCACGCCTACATAGGGAAAAGAAGTCGCGACGAGAGATGCAGGTGGAATACGAATCATCGCCTGTCGACGTTGGACTAGACGTCGACGTAGGAAGCAGTGTGGGAGCAGGAGGCAGTGTCGACCCGCAACTCATTGGGTCTGCCGCTTTTGGACATGCGGATGGGTCCACGTCTCTACTTGGAGCCGAAGCGGCGGACGAGAGTGACGAGGAAGAGGAGAACGAGGTGGTTGAGCAGGGTGAGTGGGTTTTTCCTCGATACTTGATTATGCTTCGTTCGCCCTTCGTCAAGGCTTCGATGTCCCGTACATCTAGCATATATTCCCTCGAGCTCTCCCCTCTCCCATCAGGAAATGATAATGGAGAGCAACGATGACCCTCCTCTCGACCTAGAATCCGAAGCTGACGAAGATCTCTCTCTCATCAGCCAAAGCCCAGCCTACCAAGCGGATATCGAAACAACGCCAATCTCTCGCGGACAAGCAGCCAGGAACCACCATCTTCCCCATGAGCAGGATCAAGCGAATCATCAAAGCGGACAAAGACGTCGAGACGATGAGTAGCGAGGCTTGTTTCATGATTGCTGTAGCGACCGTAAGCCCCCTCCCCTTTTCCCTTTCCTCTTCTATGTGTCTCTTCTTCTGATGCTGATCACACTCTGTATATCGCACATTGCATATGACATATAGGAATACTTCATCAAGCATTTCATGGAAGAAGGCTATACCAAAGCGCGGTTGGAGAAACGCAAGATTGTCAACTATAAAGACCTGGGTGAGTATCATCATCCCTTTATCAAACGCCTCGCACTAGGACGAATTCCCACTCCGTGCAGAAAAGAAGCAAGGGCGTGCTTACTGCACAAACTGCTAATAAGTCTGTAAAAGGCTCACGCTGACGCCCCTTCCGATATGCCAGCCGCCGTCGTCGCCCGATCGGAAGAGTTCGATTTCCTCAAAGGTGAGCTCGTGCTTCATAGCAGTTACTGCTTCTCCCTCTCGACTCACTCTACAATGATGAAACAAAACGTATATATGTCTTCAACCTTATGAGCTGGCCCCTTCTACGGGATCAGCAAGGAAGTGTAATCTTCTCCCTGACCACCTCACCTTCCCGCTCTTCTAATCTGTCTGTCCCAGAGCTTGTGCTGATTTGATTCACCTCCGCTTGTGCACGCGCACAGATGTCATACCCGCGCCTATACCATTGTCCGAAGCGTTGGAGCGTCGAAAGCAGAGACGTGAGTCCTCGTGTTCTCGCGTCATCTACTCAAGCAAGATCCAGTGTGCTGATCTCGATGCCCTCCTCAAATACGACTTGTCCCTGCAGTGGCAGCCGATGAGAACCCTTCGTTACACGAGGACGCCGAACCTCCGATCGCTGCGTCACACATGAACGACGATGATCTGCCGCCACTAGTCCCCTCAACCAACCCTTTATTTCCTAATGCCATAGTGAAGAAACCGCCAAATACACATGCGAAGACTGCCCAGTCTAGACCCGGCAACGGAGATTCCACAGGGCCCAGTGTTGTGGCAGCAGCAGAATCAGCGTCGCCGAGAACGCCCAAAGTTTCGAAGAACGTCCCTGTAAGTTGTTCTATCGCGGTTGATCATACAGCCCTACTATGGTGCAGTCATAGCCTGTGTACGCATCGCATGGAGTTGAGCCATCGCTGACACTGTTGTCCGCCTCGCAGCTGACACCACAAATCCAAGGCACGCGCAGGTCAGCCAGACGGTCACTGGCTAATACCGATGTGGACATGGGTGGTGTCGAGCAAGTCCGCGAGGATGGTGAAGATCATGGGGAAGGACAAGAGCTTGGGCATGTGGATAGCGAGGCGAATGGCGCAGCCGATGATGAAGCTGTTGTAAGTGAGCCCGGGGATGAAGGTGGAGATGAGAGGATGGAGTAGGTCGTGTAGAATATGTAGATTGTACAATATACGATGGATCTTTGTATATTTGAGCGTGCCAGCAATGCAGACGTCATCTCGCTCGATGAGACTACTTGGTGATTCTGCTACGCAGTAGTATGTACACACATTCCGTGTGATACGTGCGGGACTAGCCGTATCATCACCACGGCAGCAGTGATGCGCCGCGCCTGCAACTATAGAAACTGGACACCGAATATCATCAATGCGGAAACATATGGTATCGGCCAATACATGATGAGTAAGAGTACCAGTACGATGAGAATCGGGACAATGTTCGTGATAATGATGGGGTAAGGGATAAACAGGAGAGGACAGAGGACAGAAAGGGTACAACGATAATCGTAGCGATGGCGATGGGCAGAAGCCCGACATGATGCTGTATGCTAAGTATGAGGAACAGGTATGAATGCTGGCCAAATTGACATCTAATTTAGGGTAGAAGGTGGAGAATGACATTGTAGAGGAGAAGTCGGATGATGATGTGAGAGAGGTCTAAGCGAGGGTTCACTTGACCGATGTGAGCGGAGGTAAGACAAGTTGGGGAGTCGAGAGTCGAGGAACAGAGGTAGAGTGACAGAACGTAGTCCCGTCATCACCTAGCAGTGCCACTACGCTGTCACGCCGCCGTACATCCCTTGCTGACCGAGGGGCACGCCCATCGAGTCGGATCCGGCACCAGCAACAGCAGCGGCGCCATTGGCCAACTGTTGTCGCGCCATCTGCGACTGGTGCGCTAACGCTTGCGCTTGAGCGAATGCCTGTTGTTGAGCTTGGGCTTGAGCTTGCGCGTTCGGGTGCCCCTGGCCCATGCCCATGCCCATGTTCATGTTCATACTCATGGGCATCGGCATGGGCATCTGCATTTGCATTGGCAGGTTCATGTTCGTGGGCATTTGGCCCATCGACGGCTGTATTTGGCCTATACCGGACATCGACATGGACGTGGACGAGGGCATTCCTTGGCCCGAGGCCATCATCATCGGTACCCTGCCCCCTCCCGCGCCCCCTGCTCCTGCTCCTGGTCCACCACCAGAAACACTGCTCGCGTTGGCAGCGCCACCCTTCTGCTGAGTGGCATTCACGGGCTTGACGCGCGCTGCCAGAGCTTTCGTAAGCATGGATCCGACCTCGGTGTATTCGTTGGTGGTGGATCGCCACACCGATAGGAACGGGATAGTATTCCCATTCCGACTATTGAGACTGCCGGTACTTGACGTCGTCGTAGTGGACGAGGCAGCGGACGGGGCCTTGCTCGTGCTCGCAACCGCGTTCGTCGAAGTAGCGCCACCTTTGCCGGATGCACTTGCACCAGAAGAGTTCTGCCTTCCGGGTGCTGGGGGAGGGACGACTCGAGCCGAAGTAATGGGCCCGAAACCATGTCGTCCAAACGTATTCTTGACTCTCTCGCCCGCCAACCGAGTGATAGCGACCAGCTCCTCCAGCTCTCTCTGGCCATCCTCGTCGTCTCGCAGGCCTTCATCGCCCAACGCGCCAGATCGCCCGAGACCGAATTTCTTCTTCTTCAAAGCAGCCTTCCCGTCTGTGCCAGAGGTAGATGCCACAGCGACCTTTTTCTCCTTCTCGGTCTTCTCGCGCTTCTGCGGTTCTTTGTAGTTTGGATTATGCGCGCGCTGCCACTCGATATACAGCTCGTCATAGGGCCGCGTACGCCCTTCGACCGACCGTTTGGCGCCGACGGTGTGGGTCTTGCACGTCAGTGAGCGAGCACACGGGATATTCTTGTCGTTGATCACGCCGCATTGGCGATCGAGATTGATCGGGTTCGTAGCTGTGCGGTAAGGCTGCTGTCAGTGGACGTGTACTTGCAGCAAGCGACAAGTGTCTCGCGCCGAGGATGCTGTAGAAGATCGGTAGACAGGATGATGGATGAGGGACACCAACTCACCCCGCTGGCGTTTCCGCTCGGCAATCTCCATCCGCTCCTTCTCCTTTGCCTCGCGCTTCTCTGCGCGCGCCTTGTCCTTCTGGATCTTCTTGATCTCGCTCTTCTTCAGACCCTTGTAAGACGCTAGAGGCTCGTCATCCTCCTCGTCAACCGAAGGTTCGACAGGGACCTTGACGCGTTTCTTCGTCGGTGAGGCAGAGGCGGTTTCAGAGACTGTCAAGCGACTTTATCAGCCTCGAAGAAATGCATGGAAGATGCCTGAATGAGAGATGGCGACTCACCTTCGCTCGCTCGCCGCTTCTTGGACGAATCAGTCGTCTTGCTCGCCTTTGCGGTCTTCTTCGTCGTCAACGGTGCGCCGTCTAATACGTGGTTGCATATCCCTGCGACCGAAAGTACACAGCTCCTACATCAGCAACGACGGAGACAAGTGCATGTTTCAGGACAGTGTGGATAGTGCTCACGACGATGCTCGCCCGCGGCCCACTCGAGGCCTACTTTCCTACATCGTTTACAGCGAATCAAGCCTCTGCCAACTTCACCAGCGCCGAGCAGAGGGTACGTCCCGAACATGTACATGTCTTTTTCAGGGATGAAATCTGCCGGCGGGCGAGGGGCGTTTGCGAGCGCATTGATCGTCGCGCTGGAGCTGGGATCACCAGCATTGGGCTCTGGCGAGGAGGTGAGCGAGAATGTGAATGGCGCCAAGGCCGGTCGGGGTTTTAACGTGAGCGGCATCGCGGTACAGCTTGATAGCGCAGTCAACACTATCGCCCGTCGATAGTTTCAATGTGTTGTCGTGTAGGCCTGGTCAGTTGTAATGCCCCCGCTGAAGACGAAGGTGACGGAGGCGAAATCGAGCGGATGGATGCAATGTAATGTGTGCTTGAATGGCGAGTGAAATAATCAATAGAGCTATCGCTGTACTAGCACAGCTGCATCGGGCCAAGCGGCTTCAGCCGGTGATCGTCCAATCCTACTTTGACGCAAATTGGCAATGCGACACGACGACACTCACCAGCTTTCGAACGTCGTCAGCCTCTGGCAGGAGATGTGAGGGTGTGCGGGGAGATTGTTGACTAGCTGTGGGTCGCTATCTAGACAGCTGTGTGCTGTATGCATGAGTGCATGGTGGTCACTGTGATCAAAGAGGTTGACAAAGGGTTCTACGCGTGGGAGCCACGTGCGGGGCTGTGGCCCGGACCGGCTGCTCAAGCCAAATGTTAGACGCAGGTGTTTCTGAACACAAGTGCGTCATGCAACAGTGAACAGTGCTCAACAGTCATACAGCCTCAGCAAGGTGCATCGCATAGAAGGCCGGGTACACGGCCTGCTCCACTGATGCCATCGCAACGTGTCCAGATGGGCTAGAAGCTATACTGAATCAACGCTTACACAATCACACATGACATGACATGACATGCCTTTGGTCGTGGAATCGGCGTGGTGAGACATGTACTGACGGTGTTGAACATGGCTGACACCATCCAGCTTGTTGTTCCATGCTAAGCGTCTTTGCTTGTCCGCATATATACATATTGCAATCACATCGCACGAGTGATGCTCTTCTCCATCATAACCCACTCGCTCTAACCCTTGACCATTCTTTCAGCTCTAAGGACCATGTTCGCGCTCCTGCCGCTGATCACTTTGGCGCTTGCTGCTTCAGTGCAAGGTATGTCGTCATAAAGTCGAGTATAGTAGTGCACGATGGCCGCTTGAGCTCATGGAGCAAACTCACATATTCTTCGCAATATAACAGCAACAATCACGATCCTCTACCCCATTTCGAACACTGTCTGGTTTGTGCCACGCGGTCTCTAGCTTGAATGACATGGAGGTCGGTATCACTAAAAGATGCTGGAACAGGTACACGAACAACACCGTCTCTCTGAATTGGACCATGTCCTCATTCGATTCCGACACGTACGCGTTCCGCGCCCTGCTCTCGAACGCGGATCAGAGTATCCTAAGTGGGAATCACAGTATCGCGGATAGCAGTGCGTGCTCCATTTCCCCTGCCTCTTACCTCTGACCTCTCAACTCTTACCTCATCTCTCGTCCTCGGCTGCAGTACTGAGACCAGTGATATACTGAGCCAACGCGACGGCGGAATACGTTCGGATCCTCTTACCCAGCCTCACAGATTCGTAAGCTTTATCGGCGCCTCGATAAAGTCATTTCCAAAGTGGCTGACAGCCGCTTCCCGACGCTGCGTTGCTGCGTTACCGTTCTAGACAAGGATATGTTGTCAACTTCGTCAATACTTCCGACGAGACGCAGGTGTTCGCGACTTCCCAGTCATTCGAAATCGCCGCTGGCATAGGTACGCCCTCAATGCACTCTTTCCTCTCTACTACCGTTTACTGATATGGTGTTGGTAGTCACCTCGACGACTACCTCCGGTACCGGTACTGGCACTGGTACAGCGACAGCTTCGTCCTCATCTATCGTCGATATCCCCAATGCCAGCTCTCAGTCCTCCTCGTATGTCCGACGTTAGCACTCACGCATCCGGAAGATACGCTGACACGCATCACTACACAGCAGTAACCCGTTTGCAACTGTCACTGTTAGTGCGACGTCCACTGCGTCCAAGAGCTCGGCGGGCACAAGAGTCGGTCTTGGTGGATCTGTAGCTTTGTCTGGCTTGATAGCTGTGGCGTTGCTCTGTGACTGTTTCGCCGGAGTGGTACTGTAGTCCATCATCAGTTCTCTTTAGTCGAGAGCCTCGCCATTTTTGTATATCCCTTTGGCCGATCGTCTTCTGTTGTTTCGCATATAATCCTAGCCATTTCCAACCTTATGATAACTCAGTTTTCATATCACTTCGCGCATGCATTGTTCAGTATGCAGGGCTGGACTTGCTCATTCGCCGAGAATCCATTGGTGCAGAGATGAGGACAAGACTGCATGATGTCTGTGACCGTGAGTTTTTGATCGAAGAATCGAGGCACAATCAGTAGTGGTGACGAGAGCGACGTTTCCAGACATGTTCCCCGGGCGAGCTTGAACTACTCCATCCCCACACGATGAGCCATCTCACACACGTCAAGAGCAAGTGCCAATGCCAGGTGCCGAAATCGTATCCATCTGCATGTACAAGCTGCGCCCTAGCCCAAACTACCCTACATTGATCGTGGTTGTCTAAGCAGCGTGCTTGGCCTTGCGGACCTGGAGCTTCCTGTGGTAGAACTGGTGGTCATAAGATCTGTCAGCTTCCTGCCCTCGATTGACATGTCGACGCGACTCACGTCCAACTCCTTGCCCTCAAGAATGTAGCCGTCCGCCCTACCGCTCTGACCGGGCCTGCTGGTGATGATGGCAAGCAGACGACCGGCCTTGAACTGGGACTCGAGAATGGGGTCGATCTTGGCGTCCTTCTTGCGCTCATCGAGGACACGCTTGACGTGGTTGGACTGCTTGGCGTCGCCAGTCTCCTCGGCGACCTTGCCGCCACGGAACACGGGTTGGGCGTACTGATGGGAGAGTAATAGTAAGCAGATGTTCACCATATGCGGTGTTAGACAGCTTTGATAACTCACGTGAGCCTCGTACCATTGACGGAAGGGGGTGGCATCGATGTCGACAACGGCGGACTTGACGAGGGTCTGGGTACGCAGAAGCTCGTTGTTGGAGGCGTTGTAACGCTACGGGAGTAGCACGTCAGTTTGCGTTTCTCGAAAAAGATTCCCCAATCCATATTCCAACTCCAGCTCCTTTCTCCATGACTCGTATTCGCGTTCGCCCTTCGACAGATGAGACGCTACTCACAACCTGGATCAACCTTGTCTTCCTGGTGACGTGCTCTGAGCCCCAAGCGAAGTTTCCGGTGTCGAGACGGAGAGCCCTGTACTTGGTGTTTCCACCGCGAGTTCGGACCTCGTGGATACGCTTGGAGGAGTCGAGCTTGGTCATGGCGGGTTGACGGCCGAGCTCGAACTTTCTCTTTTTACGGCTACACCATTGATGTAAGTTAGCAAAGTGTCCCACGTGTTCCACTAATTTCTCCTTCCGCCCTTATGTTCGACGAAGAACCATCCCCCTCCTCCTCTGCTCGATAGTAGTGACAAAGCACTCACTAGTGTGCTCGGCGAGCGCCCGAGGCGGCGCGCTTGTGGCGCGAATCACGAGTAATACCCATTCTAATAGGGTGAGAGACTAGGTCAGCAAAGAGTGTTTGATATAGTCGATAACAGGCAGGCAGCGACGCAGACGTCGAGTGATAGTATAAATGCGATTGTGAGTCGTGTGTCGGTGTGTCCCTCGTCGCTGCGTCGCTGTCTGACCTGAGAACGTGTAACAAGGAGTGCTACTCACTTGAATGTTGATGGCTAAGAAAAGAAGCAATGACAATGTTAAAGCACAAAAGTTGAAGTACGAGCCAGAGGCAGAGAGGCAGAGAGAGAGCGAGCGACAGTGTCAGTGGTGTGCTGCAGTCTATGCAGGGCGCGGCTGTATGGGGGGGAATGCTCCCTATACAGTGCCATGCACCATAGCAAACGAAAATCACTTGTGGCACTCTGCGCAGATCAAGGCGGAACTATGAATACTGTAAAAGCATGTGGCACTTCGGTCTTAAGATTTATCACCGACGTTTTCGTTAAAAACAACTCTTCACATCCAAAAGTCTTTTGGACGGTTTTCAATGACGTTGGTTTCATGCTTGTTTTCTCGTGTCTTATGGCATGTAATGCATTGTCTTTAGTCATACATCGCCGTTCATAGAGACACACCAGACACCAGCTATGAGCGACCACCGTCCTCTCTTTCAGTCTCAGTCATACAGACCTACCGGTCGAAATACCTGTAGCTCCGCGAGTGCATGCCACTTAGAAGACGATGAGAAGCACTCTATACACAAATGTTCGGTGGTTCACCACTGACGCACAATGTTCCAAACACTCTGAGCGGATGTCGCTTGCTCCTAGTCCTATCGGCGTATAGTCACAGATACGTAGCCTATCGTACTAGCAGCAGCTGAGATAGCAGACTTTCGACTCACCCTGAACCCATGTGCTGCGAGGCGTTCAACGGAATTACCCCTTTGGGCTGAGATTAGGGACATTATAGCCTGCGCCGGCGCGGAGATGCACGGACATTGGCGGTTTCCAGTGGCTTGGCAACGCGCTTGCAGCGTTCCCACGCCACTGCTATCTATATATTGGGAAGTGGTTTCTTCCCCCTCAAGACTTCTTCCTGCACTTGTTTGCATATACAAGACACACCAAGAGCGATGATAGCAACTTACGTTCTCGGCGCTCTGGCCGTAGCGGGAGCCACCACGAACGTCGCAGCTCGCCCTTCGTTCGGTATCAAGAAGATCGTTGACCTGGCATCAGACATCGTCGCCGAGGTCAGTGGCGAGTCCGCCGCCGCAGCGACTACCATTCAGGAAGATGTCCCAGCGCCGTGGGCGTGCGATATACGAGCTTGGGTGCGAGCACCGGATCTCGTTCCTGGTACTGCGCACCCCGCCGAAGCGCGCTTAGCAGCGAACGGAAGTGCGTGTACGGATATCGTCGGGTGGCAAGTCGGTCTGAGGTTCAAGGAAAGAGCTATCGTAAAACTCAAGTGAGTGTATATTCCCGCCTGCTGCGGTTTGAGAAGGCAGTGAGGCTGACATAGACTTCGGCGTGGAACTAGATCGAGAACCGTTGAGGCGTTCCCTGCTAAACCAGGATGGAACAATAGCTTGTTCGAGCAGGACAACGAAGATCAGGCCGACTGGGACGATATCTACTTCACGGGACATCCGCACGGCCGACAAGATCCTTGGCGGGAGCGAGAAGAGCGCATGCTCACGTATCGTGAGTGATGAGCATCTCCCTCAAACCGATGATCAGTGTATTGACATAATTGCTCGTTCCGCGAAACAGAACAGGCCATTCAGAATCGCAGCCTGTGGGAAGTCCACGGCGCAGAAAGAGAGGTGTTTGATCTCAAGCATGATCTGCATTTGCCAGGTCGTACGTTTCCCCTATTTTTCTCCCCGTTGCCACATTGAGTCGAAGGCTGATCGCAAATCAGTTGATACGCCCATCATCGACCTCGTGGAAAGCTTTGCTGTCCATCTGCCGAATACCAATGTAAGGGATTCCACTTATAATCTCGTTTGCGTTTAAGTTGACATTGTTTACTCGCGCAGTTCCCGCCTATTCCCTCTTTCGAGAGTGTGATGCACAGCGAACAGGAGCAGGTCAATATCTTTCCCAATGAGAGATCGCAGACACTGACCTTTCCTTGTGGCGAAACAGATGGTGCGCACCGAGATCCAGCTAGAGTATTATCATTCCGTCCACCTCGCGAATGGGACTACGCTGGACATCCCCGCTGGTCGCGCGGCCTTCTTGCCTGCTCCTCAACCTGCAAAATACACACAGCTGGTCAAGGACGATAGTCTGCTATCCAACAAACCGCAAGTCGTGGCGCTGAAATCGCCTAGAGAGCAAGAGGTCGTAGACGACGATATTCCTAAAATGTGGAGGGATAATAGGCCTACTGCGCCTGACTGTGTGAGTGGAATATATGATCGAGCTTGACCACCGCTGATACTTCGTGTAGGACGAGGGGAATATGGCACAATTCCAGATCGAGGTTCAACCACTTGTCCGCCCCCCGGTCCAAGGTGAGTCGAGTGCCCTACAGACATCCTTTGGAATGTTATGACGAGCGGAGCTGACAATGTCGCGCGTGCTTCCAGGTCAGAATGTGACTCTCGACATCACGCTCACGCGCACAGGCAATGGTTCCGAGCACCCGGTCAGCCTTGATATAGGGCACATCACCAAGACCAATTTGACTTGGGTGTGGAATTACGTTCAATCTTTTGAAGAGTATGAGGAACTCGTGAATCCGCCACTTCACGGGCACGTCTTTGGCCCGGATAGTCAAGCATTGGAGATGTTGATGGTGCAAGACGACGCGGCTTTGGAGAAGTGGCGACAACGTGGATTGGAAGAACGGGAGCAGAACGGGATGATGAGACGCATGGCCATGTGGGATTTCAATGCGCCTCGTAGGGGATATGTCCGCCATGCTTTCGTCAAAGACGAGGAAAAGGACAAGTACGACTTCCAAGTCGAACTGCCAATGTGAGTCGGTTCCGTCCTTGCCCGTGTTATGTGGATGTTGACACGCTACTGTACTCGTCACAGTGCATACTTTGACTTCCCAACTTTCGAGACTACCTTCCGTACCTTCCGCTCCAGTCTCGACTTTAAGGTCCGCACGTCCTTCTTGTGTTTGAGACAAAACAGCTCGTCAGATGCGGCAGAGGATGAGTCGTCAGAAGCCAGAGTAGCTTCTCTGGCTGAGGACGACCTGTGGACCCCGTACTCACTGCCACTTCCAGCGGAGAAGAAGCGGTGCAGGACTGAAGCACCTACCTACCGCGTCGAGTCCCACTTCGGGACCTTGTCTCTCGACGCGACCCCGTCGTCTTCGCTTCCATCCCTCAAAGCGCGAAGCGCGCAGATCAAGCATTACCTTGACCATGAAGCGCTAGCTCCGGTACTTACGCGCCACACGACAGACACAGTCCAGTACCCTCCGCTCAACCAAGTGCTTCGGCAGGAGAAGGAAGACGAGTTGCGCAAAACCCGATATGGCGCGCAGGAGAGGAGCGAGAGGCAATGGCAGACAAAAGGCAATTCGGGCGGGGGCTGGATGCACGCCGCCAAGCTCTGGCAGAGGAAGGAGCGCGGTGGTTCCGAGCGAGATGCGATAGCTGAGGATGTAGAGGCTTAACGTTACGGTAAATACCAGGAGGAGATAACAGAATTCATCGAGTTTGATATCTAGCAAAGATTAGTGGATGTTATAGGTTCGCGTATCGTTCGTCACGTAATGGTATCAGTGTGTAGTGTTCTGGCTAGTTGCTGCTCTTCTACGCGACAGTACCAAGCACAGGAGCAAGTCCATTGCACACTACTCGAGGATATCCTTGGGTCCACTTTGGCACATAGACGTTTACCAGACGAATCCATTCTACTGTACCGAATCGCC